>AYEL01087825.1:0-33910 GCA_000484575.1 Olivierus martensii
AAAATTATAATTAATATATAAAATAACAAATTGTTGTTTCTAGATAAGGAAAATTGAAATAATAATTATTCTTTTTAATATATAAAAACATTTATTAAAGAATTAAGACAACACAACATCAGTATGATTACTCGTACAGATGGAAATGAGGCGGGAGAGTTAGACTGAGGAGGGGAGTTAAAAAAAATAATGCCGTAGATTTATATATATATATATATAAACAGTTCTCTCTTGAACTTCATGTATGACATGAAATACCAGACCAGAACTTTGCAAATTTCAACACAAATACAATATCATATTCAATCACAAATTTGAAATGTTCTGAAGAGAAAATAATTCTTGTGTTTTTTCTTTTTAAAGTATTAGTAATAAAAACTAAAATCAACGATAAAATATAAAAAGTTTTGTATAAAATTAAAGTTGTTATAATAAAATATTTGTAAGCAGAATTCTATTTTTTATTTAACTATAATTTTTGTAAATATAGTAATTAACTGCTTGAAGTTCATTCTATCAAATTATATACGCAACACACAAAGATAATGCTGAAATAGCATTTCCTCTATTAAAAGATAATTTTCATTTGGCAACCGTTAAAATTTCCTGTTTGAATAGAACAATGGAGTTTCCTTCCCGTTTACCTATTATTTTCCTAATTACGACAGAGTTTATTTCGATTAAAATTTTTGATATAAAATTAATTTCCTCTTTTATTAAAAATCTACACAATAACTTAATAAAATTTTGAACTAGCATTCACTTTGGATATTTTTCTTCTTATTTTTTAAAAGATAGATAAATTCATGAAATAGCATACAGAATTACCGAATAAGTTTTCTCTACAAATAGATTTTATTCTATCAGTTCAATTCAAACAAAATTTATCGCAGCTAGATTAAAACATAAAAATTTTTTTTTCAAAATTGAAACCAATCAAAGGTTAAAAGGAAACAAAGAATAATATAAGCTTTAAGTAATTCTAAACACAATACATTAAACATTTTTTAAATATTCAAATAGGTTATTATATAACCTATTTGAAATATTCAAATAGTATATAAGCCATTTACTGGCTTATATAAGATGCTGCAACGTTGAAGACGCACTCTAATTTTGAAATGGTAATTTAAAAAAAAACTTTAAAAAAATTGTTGTTTAACACAATGGAAATTTAAAATTCAATAAAATAAAACTCAAAAGCCTATAAAGGTATAGAATTATTACTCTTATTATTTTAATATTATTCAACTTCAGATTCATTACTGACATGATCATATTTTATCTTCAACATGATCATAAGAGTTATTTTGGACTTAAATGTATAAATGAAATTCACTTGTTTACTCTAACAGCAGCCTGGTAATTACCGAAAAGTGTATTGACTATTCGTTATATCATCTGTTTTAACGATATAAAATTATTCGTTAACTATACCGTATTTTATCGCTTACCGATTTTTCGATTTTCGTATGTAATATAACATATGAAAAATCGATTTTAGGCTTATAAGACATAGAACGATTTATTAAATACATTTATAAGAAAAAGTCCGTTATATAAGCTGACAAATACGATAATTCAAAAAGGATATAAAATTATCAAGCTTGAACAACTCAATACTATTATATTAACATTTCTAAAATTAATTACTATAGGCCTATTGATAAATATTTTGTAAATAAAGTAAATGAAGGCGAATATTTATTATTATTATTATTCACTTATTCTTTTTTCTTTTTGATCTTTTCCATTCCTAAATAAATAAAAGGGTATGTGAATTAGATATATCCGACGGTTCGTACGTCAGTATGATAGCGCAATTAGGCCTATTTATTATCTAATTTGGATAAAACTTACATATATTATTAGGTCACACTAGACGACCAATCATATTGAAAACGATTGATATTAGTTCAATATAAATAAGCATGTTTTCTTTATTTTCGGGCGCACGGATCTCGGATAAATATTATCCAATTTGAATGAAATATACACAATTTTGGAATCCTCTAGCCAGGGCTGCACCTCCATAAGACACGAGGCACCAAGAGCCTAAAGGTGCTGTGCGATGCCGAGAAGTTTTGAAAATTTACCAATTTTGAAATAAACTTATATGTCAATATTACGCAAACTTAAATAATATGTATTTTTATTTGTGATATCCTTTGTAATTTTTATTATCGTTTAAAAAGGCGCAAAGTTTATGATTTCACGATGGCACTCATAAGGCTTGGCGCGGCTCTGCCTCTAGGGAATCAATTGTATTGAAAATGATTGATATTTGACAAGCAGGACGTTTGTTTATCAAAACGATATATTACGTAAGTATTATTCAATTTAAATGAAGTTCGGGCTTATTATTGGGATCCACTAGAGAGTTATAGTAGTATATACTAAAAATTATCAAAATCGATTCGTTATTGCGTAATAAGCAAATTTCAAATAGATTCAAAATTTTTTTTATTCTTAATTTAAGCAAAAAAATGGAGTAATCGATTCATGAATCTTGACTAACTTTTTAAATTTTATTTTTGCATTTTAGAAATTAAAATGAAAAATAATCAGATATTTTTTCCATTTTTAGAAATATAAAAACGTGCTTTTGCAGAACAAAATAACAATAATAATAGAAATTATTATTGTTATTATTATAAAATTTATTATTATTAAATAATATTTTATTATAATATAATAGATACTCTATATATTTTATATGGTAATAAAAATTGATTCGTTGTAAAGCTTTAGTTTTCCCTTTCTATAAAACTACATAAAATTGTGAAATCAACATGACCACTGAATCTGCCATTTATTTAATATTTTACTCAACTAATAATGAGTATCATATGTAAAAAGTTTTAAACAATCGGCAAAGAGATCTAGGCAATTTAGCATATTATGTTAATTAACTTAATGTTGTGTGATACTAAATATATTTATCTCTAATTCATTTTTAAAAAATGTGAACAATCTCATCTCTCCATCTGTAATGTGGTCTCTTTCTTGGTCGTTTTTTATCCCTTGGTATCCAGTGAAGTACTTTAGTTGTCCATCTATTATCATTTATTCTTATTATATGTCCAGCCCATGTCCACTTCTGCTTTTTTATTTTTTGGATTACATCTAACTTTTGTTTGACTCCTTACCCAAGTATTACGTTTTCTGTCTCTTCTAGTTATTCCCAGCATGCATCTTTCCATACTCCTTTGTGTTGTTTGCAGCCTTTGAACAGCTCTTTTCGTTAGTATTCAAGTTTCTGATCCATAAGTTAAAACTGGCAGAATACGAATATACGTACATAAATTATTGCATAATTATGGTAAAGCTAAAAACATTATATGCTATATGTATAGCCTACCTACAACACGTTATTCAGTTCTGAATTAGAGAGATAAATTCATTGATAGATATCATTTATACTTCTATATCTCAAACTTATACAACAATATTAGTTAACAGTTAATCGTGATTGAATTTTTTTTTAAATAATTGAAATTAAAAACATTTTGATGTAAGATTTAAAAGATAGACTAAAAGCTCCATATCTGTTCTCTATCAGATTCATTTGACTAGCCCTTGAGAAAAGTACAGTACTATACTATATAAAATATTCTGTGCAATGTCTGCAAACATCCTTGAATGCTTGTAACTCAAATGCAAAATGGAACGCTTGTTTCCATTGATATATTTTATTCTAAGATATGTAATGGTCGTCCATGAATAAGGATCTACAATGGCTATCAGAGAGGGAGCAAAAGAGGCCTCACGATTTTAGGGGTCTCAATTTATAACTTCATATGTTAGAAAAATATATTTGTATATTTTTATACTATTGTCAAAATTTGAAGTTCTCCATTAATGTTTTCGCTTTTCTTGTACATTTACCACTCTATATTTGTAAATTGTGTCTTTTTTTTTTTTTTTTTTTTTTGTTTTTTTTTTTTTTTTTTTTTTTTTTTTTTTTTTTTTTTTTTTTTTTTTTTGGACCTCAAAAATATTGATTGCCTCGAGCCTTGCATTTTCTCTGAAAGTCCCTGAGGATCTATGATAACAAATAATATTCTTTTCTATAAATAATACCTATAAGATTGTTCATGAACATTATTTAATGTAATGCTTCGTAGCATAATAATGGAAATTTTCAACTCTTATCTAGCAGCCCCTAAACTTTATAATCGTGCATTCCTTTATCCGTAAAAAATTTCTATATATTCTTTTATCAGTAAAGAATAACAACACGCATCCCATACAACCAGGGCCGGATTTGCATTTTTGGGGACCCTAGGACGAGCAAGGCTTTGGGACCCCTAAAAATTCAAATCAGCTTTCAAAGGCTCCTTATAACTTATAAGGTAACTTTAAAATTTTACTTTCTATCTAGCACTTTAATAAAAAACCGATTTTTTCTTATTAAAAGTTTATAAAAATTGAAAACTAATTGATAGTTTTGGGGCCCCTAGGACACGGCCTAGTCGGCCTATAGGTAAATCCGGCCCTGCATACAACAAACGTTTATAGGATACGTGCAAAAAAGCGTGTTCTTGAAATTTTCTTATGTATCACTATGAACATGTGAACCACACTTTTTTTCTTTCAGACTACTTTAACTGATGGATGTTCAAACTTCAAATTTGGCATAAAAATAACATTTAGGCTGCATCTAAAAGAAATAAAATCTAAAATCCAAATATTTTTATATTAGACTCCAAAAAAATTGAAAATTAAAAAGTTATATTTCTATGGATAGAGTGCAATATCCCTCAACAGACTCAAAAAAATTGAAAATTAAAAAGTTATATTTCTATGGATAGAGTGCAATATCCCTCAACAGTTTTTGCAAAATTATTTTTCCTATAACTTCCTATTATAGTATTAGATTTATTTTAATTATTAAATCTAAATTATTTATTTCTGCGAATAAAAAATAAAATATTATTTAAATTAAAAATTTAGCCTTGATGAATTAAAATTAATTGTCTTCACGATTTACGCCTTTTTTTGTTAATCAACCGAACTTTGACATCTTTCGCCATCGGTGGTTCGTGATTTCTGTTTACAAAACCTTTTACAAGGTTAATTTTTAATTTAATTTTCTGCAACTATTCAGAATTTTTATTAGTATGCAAGTATGAAAACTTTATTTCCAATATGATGGTTAGGCCATTTAGAAACATTTAA
Source organism: Olivierus martensii (assembly GCA_000484575.1). Lineage (NCBI taxonomy): Eukaryota > Metazoa > Arthropoda > Arachnida > Scorpiones > Buthidae > Olivierus > Olivierus martensii. The sequence continues at coordinate 5,182 of AYEL01087825.1, forward strand.
TACACGAAATCCTGGACCGAATTTTCTGGTGTTCCGACAAACTGCTCCATGTCCAGGCCATAAATCTAGAAGGCCCAACTCTCGTGTTGTTGGCAGAAGTACCTAATATTACGATGCACCTACTTCATTTTCTTCTTTAATGATGTTTCAGACTATTAACTATTAAATTGCAGGATTAATCCAGAGTCTGATACCAGTATCTAGTTCTGTATTGGGGCTAGATTAGCTGCGTGAAAACGCTTCGACTTTCTACTCTGGAGGATCCGGTTCGATTCTTGGATCCTATTTCTTGGTATTATTTATTATGGAGTCCGGATCCGACCATTGATCCCTGTTCTTCACAATCCGGTTGACCCATCCACAAGGCTAGTCAGTCTACGAAAGGGCTTGTTTCGTCCCATCATTTAAATACTCTACTTAAATGGAAAGTGAAGACATCTGTCATAAAAAAAATCCTAAGTCGAATTAGTCTGATGATGAACAATAGAGATTGACATACTGAAATGGACCCTAAAAAAATTAATAAACTTTAGATTAGATACGTTAAGCCGCCATATCTCACGAGGGATATACTTTATCTGGCGGAGGCCACTTTTAACCCATCACAGGCTGGCCAACACCTATGATGGGGTCAACCGGATGGGGTTCAACGAGCTGGGCCCGGACCTCTCCTGAAAAACTGGAGATGTGGGACCCGGAGTTGAACCCGGATCCTCCAGGGTGGCAAGCCACAGCTTTACCACGCGGCCATCCGGCCGACAAAGAAACTTTAGATTTGAACCAAATTTCTTCACAGTATCATCTAAATTAGTTGTTCCTAAAGTGTGACGCGCCCGTTTCTAGAGTTACGTAAGAAATTTTCAGGGTTGCGCGTTTTTTGCTTGTCATAATAAAATTCTGTTGTATAGGGTATGTTTAGTGTTTCCAAATTCCCGACATTTTGGAACCTTCGGGAATCGAGAACGGGAAATCGTATTTCCAGAGAATTCCCGAAATATAAAAAATGTAATTAATGCAAATTTTATTTAATCAAAACTCCTTATAGTGAGTTTTTACGTATATCATACATTGTGTGATATGTATATCAAACAATATCACAATAATATTCCCAATATTAATCTTTCTGCACTAACAACAAACAGTTGTTATTAATAAAATCGTTAATTCAATCGAAATATTCGAATAAAGATCTTTCATTTCGTTCTGTTTAGAACTTATAGCGGTGTTATTTTATCAGTGGCTTTAAAAGTCTTTTAATACTAACAAATTCATCGCAGAAAACAACGCAATTTATGTCACTTTCTGATCTTGCAGAAAGAGTCAATTGAAAATAACAATTTTTAAGAAGCTTTTTTCTTATAGTTTATTTATGCTATATAAAAACCCAAAGTTTCTTCATGTATAATAATTTAAATATATATTCTACAGAATTAAATCATCCGATTTTGCCTATTTACAGAACTCATAGCGTAGTGAATCATACATCAAACAAAAGATCGTTTTAATATATGTATTTTCCATGTTTTCTGAACTCCATGATGAAATGTGCTCGATTTACAAGAGCTGATTCTGATAAATGTACTCGATTTACAAGAGCTAATTTAAATAACACAGTTAATTTTAGCTGTATTTTAGATATACAGCTAAAATTAACTGGTCATGTGTTATCTGATTCTGGTGTCGCGCGTAGATTTCTGGTGGTGTGTAATATTGTAACACAATGTAACTTTAGGTAGAGATAAATAGGAAAAATATTTAAAAGATACATTGTGAGTAGTACATTTATTTTCATTGTGGGTATTACTGGATTCAAGGAGCCGATTTTCCCGGGATTCGGGAACGGGAAAACGAAAAAAATTCCTGGGAACGGGCGGGAAGGAATTCCCGCCCGGAAACACTATTTGTAACAATGAAACTTTAGATATCCGATAAATAGGGAAAAATGTCTAAGATACATTGTGTCACTATCATCCACGAACATTTACATTTTAATCCTTATACTGCTAGCATATAGCGCCATCTATTTGTGATAATATAAACTAATATATATATTCTACAGAATTAAATCATCCGATTTTGCCTTTTTACAGAGCTCATAGCGTAGTGAATCATACATCAAACAAAAGATCGTTTTAATATATGTATTTTCCAATTTAGATCAATTTCCTATCTAACACGGATGCGGAAAAAAATCACTGGATTAAAGGATGCGGCGTCGAGATTCTTTAATTAAAACGGCAGAATATTACTACTGAATTTCATGAAAATCTGTAATTAGCACAGCCCAGAAACGGGCTCGATCTTATAAACTTCCATTTTACTTCGAAAACTAGCGATTAACTAAAGTGACTAATCGTCCTCCTTTAGGGAGGACAGTCCTTCTTTTGTAAGTTCTGTCTTCCCTTGTCACTGGATTAAAAGATGCGGCGTCGAGATTCCTTAAATTAAAACGGCAGAATATTTCTACTGAATTTCATGAAAATCTGTAATTAGCACAGCCCAGAAACGGGCCCGATCTTATAAACTTCCATTTTACTTCGAAAACTAGCGATTAACTAATGTGACTAATCGTCCTCCTTTAGGGAGGACAGTCCTTCTTTTGTAAGTTCTGTCTTCCCTTGGTTACACACGGGCAGCCGAATTTCTTGGCACGGCACTGGTTGCTATAAACAAAGTACTATACCAAGGTATATAGATATAGGTACTATACAGTAGTTACTTTTATTACAGGAGACATTATGACCAAAATTCAACTCGCTGTAACTTTAATTTCAATTCTTTGTTTAGATATTATTAATCGGACAATTTTATTCTAAAAAATATTATGCAAAAATACCAACTGTCAAATTTGAAGCTTTAAATCTCAAAATCTATGCTTCAAATCCAATTAATAAAATAACTAGAACAGTTTAAAAATTGAAAATATCGGCAAAAGGGCGTCGTTTATCATTTCTGTAGACACTTAAACAGGCCATTTCGTTCAACCAATATCCATGACCATATTCCAAATTTCAGCAAAATCGGGTCAAAATAAAGGGGGAAATGGGATCTGTTTTCATAAACATCTCTATATATAACATTGTTTAATGCCTTTGATCAAATTTAGAAAATAGACATATTCGATCAATTAAAATGTTTTGAAAATTTTGGCCTTTTTGGGTTAAAATTAAAAGGTATTGAAGAGATGCATCTTTTCTCTAGAAAAGTTTCTACAGGTCACATTATTTAGTTTATTTCGACTAAATCTTAAATGTTCTTTGTTATTTAAAGCTTTCTACAAAATGCAGCCCTATGGAGCCAAAATGAAGGAATCATTTTAGATCCCTTCATTTGGGTCAAAAAATTTTAAACGATAGATCCTTTCATCGTGAATTCTTTTATAGGTCGTATCGCTGAACTGATTTCAATCAAATTTGTTATTCTATATATCAGCGTTTCTCAAACTTTTTTCATTCACGACCCCATTTTTCATTACACGTTTCTCAAACTTTTTTCATTCACGACCCCATTTTTCATTACGAGATTTTTCGCGACGCTATTTTTAATTACGAGATTTATCGCGACCCCAGATATTAAATATGAAATAGTATTAAATATGAAATAAAACATACTAGTACATAAATCATTTACACACTTATTAAAATGTACGACCCCATTTTTCATTACGAGATTTTTCGCGACCCCATTTTTAATTACAAAACATACAAGTACATAAACCATTACGAGATTTTTCGCGACCCCAGGTATTAAATATGAAATAAAACATATTACGAGATTTTTCGCGATCCCAGGTATTAAATATGAAATAAAACATACAAATCTTTTTCGTGACCCCAGGTATTAAATATGAAATAAAACATACAAGTACATGCGATCCCAGGTATTAAATATGAAATAAAACATACAAGTATATAAATCATTTCCCAGATATTAAATATGAAATAAAACATACAAGTACATAAATCATTTACACACATATTAAGATGAACACAATCAGGCAACTACATTGAAAATACATATGTTGTCAGTTAAGATGAACACAATCAACCAACCACAGCGAAAATTCATATGTTGTCATACGTTAAATATTGGGCATTTGTGAAATTCATATGTTGTCATATGTTAAATATTGGGCGTTTGTGAAATTACATATATTCCAATGTTTGCATTTAATTTTTGCAAACCCCATTTTGGGCCGCGAAGCGAAATGGGTCACGACCCAAGTGAAATCCAGCATTTCGCTTCGCGACCCCAAATAGGGTCGCGACCCATAGTTTGAGTAGCATTTCGCTTTGCGACCTGGGATCACGACCCATAGTTTGAGAAGTGGGGGTCGCAACCCATAGTTTGAGAAGCACTGATTTATAGCAATTCATCACAACCCATAGTTTGAGAAACGCTGCTATATATTTATTTTAAATCCGATTGAATCGATTAAAAATAGAGGGATTTGATGATATATTAACATATTGTTAGAATGTTCTTTCTCAGAAATGGATAGTTTTCATCTAAAAAATAAATGATATCCAATCATAAACATCTTATATGTAAAAAAATAAATCAAGTATAGTGCTAAGTAATTAGATATTGTATTTGTTATAATTTAAATGCGGCTACTTGGTTATCGATTTAAGAAAACAAAATAACAATGTCAGCCAGGTCAATCACATCTAATTTGTAACAGATATCCTAATTTCTTAGTAATTGAAAAAAGAAACGAATCAAGAATTTTATTTTGATATCTTTTATGTACAGTATAATCAATGATCATTGGTGTAATCTTATTATAGTGAAAATTGACTTCGTGACCACCTGCAAAAGACGACCACGATTTTATGGGAACTAAATTTTTTCCCATAGAAATAATGCTATTTGACCCTCCATAAGACGACCACCTTCCTAATGCGACCACGACCATCATTTTTGTAGATCAAAGTGAAACTGTCTATGATGACCATAATTTTTTAACATCACTACTATAAATAACTATCTTTATTGCTTACATCAGTACCATTTTCTTTTAAACTTAAATTTTATTTAAACCAAACCAATTACAATTGAAAAAATTGAACCGTGCGAAATTTTCCCCATCATTCATACCACGAGAATGACGTATAACGCTGGAATAACGAAATCACGGTGTCATTTCTACTTTAATGCGATATATTTTTAATATGCACGTTCCTTAGATTTTTATTTATGATATGGTAATTAAATTTTGTATTAAACACATTAAAAATCATAACTTGAAGGCCTTTGGCGAAGTGTACAGTATATGGAAAACAGGAAAAGTGAAAACAATCAGTCACCAGATTTGATGTTTGTATTCTACACGTATTAATCAAATGTAATCTCGTACACGTGTGATGCTATCACTGCACTTTGGATGTTGAAACTTGGCTAAACCATGGGCTAAACGGAAAGTTAATGCCTTGAATTTAGAACAATGAATAAATATGATTGAAGACAGTAAGAAAAGTCTTTCTGAATGAGCATTATCAGAAAAATTTAATGTGGGGAAGACAGATCTACAAAATATTGTCTCAAAAAAGAAATTCTGACTAAATGGAGGAACAACGGAAATCGCAACCTTAAGCGAATGACAGCTGCAAGAAACATATTGAAGAATTAAACAATGGCATCAACAATAGAAAATAATGAAAAATTGTCTGAGTTAAACATCATCGAACACTGCTTTGCCGTAGAAATTATAAAAAATAAAAGTGGAATTGACTAAAGCACTATTGATGATTTTTCCCATACTTATTAAATATGTTGTATTTTTGAATACTGTAAATGATAAACTATCTTATAAATTGTAACAAAAACATACACTTTAATTAAAATCGAAACGTAACACAGTAATTTTGTTTCATTTAAACATGCTGTATTATAATTAACCTGTGTAAACCGACCACCTGTGTAAACGACCAGTTTTGATTGGAACAGAAGATGGTCGTCTTATACAGGTTCTACTGTATTTTCTTGTATTTTTAAAAATTAAATTAATTAAGGTTTAGCATTCTTTATTAAAGACACAATAATATCTAAAAATTGCTTTTTTCGGCTTTTAAAAGGATTTTTATATTATCTAGTAAAGTACTAATTTTTATCGTATGAAAAAATTTACGAGAAATATGAAATATTTAAAATATACATATTTTAAGCAAAAAACCAATAAAAAGAACTACAAATAATTTTAATTTATCTTTTTGTAATGTAACTCAATCTAAATTAAAAAAATCTTCAAAAACAACCGTTCAATTCATATTTCAAAATGACAGCCATGACATTATTTCCGTTTGAGAGAGAATATAAATTATTTATTCAATTTTTAAATTAACGGTTCATTAGTGGCCGCCATTTTGAATAGATGTCGACTGAATATTTAAAACAGATCAAGTTATTATTCTATTGTACTCTATATATAATAAAGCATTCAAATATGGTGAAATGCTAGTAAATTTTTATTTAAATTAAAAAAGAACTTCGGTCAGTCCTATTTTGCTTCGCAATGGAAGTAATTGATTCAAATGTTACTCGAAAATTTAAAATTTTGTCTTTAGATTCGAAAAAATATTTCCTCGAAACAATGAATTGAAACCACTGGCTTAAATGTTATTTTTTAACTTTTTGTGTCTGCGCCCCCACATTTTCATAACCTTCTAATTTTATAAATACTTTCTACTTAAAATTTAATACCAAAAAACAATATACAATATTTTATATACAGTGACTCTCATGGTTATTCGTACGAATAGTAAAATCTTTATTTATCCATTTACAATATTTTTTTCTTCAATTAATGTGTGTCCTCCTTTTCATTGTAAAAAAGTCAGTCACCTTAGATTAACTAACTTAATAACGATTTCTATGTGTGGGCATTTCAGGGCTGTGATCTAGAACTAATTGAGTTTGATCAATCTGCATGAAACAGAACTTGAATTCATAAAAATTAAGAGAGTTCTAAACTGAATAAATAATTATCGATAGTTATACGCAATGAGTTAATCACTATTTGATTAAATAAGACTATTATTATTTAAAAGCAGACAAGTGAGTACAGCAGAGAAGTTAGATCATGTTTTGCCATTACATGCATTTGACGAGCACTTAAAAGAACAGAACACCAAATGAAATGTTTATAACTCAAGTAATGGAATACTTGTTTTCATTGATTTCTAACAGATTATTAGTTAACTATAAACAACTGAGTTCTGCTGCTTCTAATAACACAAGAAATCACACCAAGCACTTGAAGCAGGATAAAAACACTAATTTATTATTAGATATATAACACTTGAAGCAGGATAAAAAACTAATTTATTATTAGATATTATATAATTACTTGAAGCAGGATAAAAAACTAATTTATTATTAGATATATATAATATTGCATTAATAACACTAATAATACAATTGTATTCCGGAAATGCTTTCAGCCTATTATGGCCCTCTTCAGCCAGTAATATCAAGTGAGTGATTAAAGTTCTAACCAGTTTCGGATGCAGGCCGTCCCTGCTGGGATGTTCAGCCGGTCATATCAAGTGAGTGATTAAAGTTCTAACCAGTTTCGGATGCAGGCCGTCCCTGATGGGATGTTCCACAAACATCCCAGCAGTTCCGGAAAACAATTGTATTATTAGTATATGTAGTGCGTATTATATATATATAATAATAAATTAGTGCTTTTATCCTGCATCAAGGGCTTGTTGTGATTTCTTGTCAAATTATTAGTTCTACGCACAGTATAGTTGTTAGAAATAGTATTTCTATATATGAACAATAGCTATTGTGTTTTTCATCAAATTATCAGTTCTATGTACAGTATAGTTGTTAGAAATAGTATTTCTATATATGAACAATAGCTATTATGTTTTTCATAAATATATAATATATTAATTAAAAAAAATTATAAGCATTGGTACCATTATTTTTGATTTAATTACATAAAAGATGATTTTATATTCTTGTTATAAAAATTGCAAACTTGAATACAAACTGAATATAACAACAGTATGATCCAAAGAATATTTTAATAAAAAACATTTATAAATTTATTGTCATGCATTTAGAATGTTACAAAAATTATTCTTTGAAACAAGTATTTTATAGAAAGAACTAATCAATTATTTTTCTTGCATGGCATGGTATGTTGTCATGTCATGTCATCAGTCATTTTGAAATGATTAATTTTAAAAATGACAGATTCAAAGAAAATGTAGTATCACAATCACTCTCGAAAGTATGAAAACTAATGAAAGTTATTAATGGGATACACAGAATCTTCTAATCTTTATTTTTGTTTTTTGTTTACAGGTAATGAAATTTTTTTCTAATTGTTCAAGTCAATAATGATAAAAGAGATAGCAATACTATTATGATCAAATTTCATAATTGAAAGCTGAGTAAAAACAGTATGGAGAATTTTTTCCATTTTAACGGTATCAGGAATTTGCTTTTCTGATATTCACATTACTTAAAAAATTAATTTTGTTATGTTAAATTGTTAATATATTTTTAAGATGTTATTGCAATCATTAATTAATAGTAATACAGAAAATTTTTTAGGAATTAAATTTTGAAAGCATCATGATTTAGATCTGCGAAATCTATATTGTCTTATTACATTGATTTTTAAAACTAAAAAAAAATTGAAAATATTTAAATTGGAAAAAATTATTAAATTATTCTATACAAGCCAAACTTCCCCAAGCGGTTATTTTTTGTATTAACTGCCAAATTAATAATAATTTTTAAATTTAAATTATTATTGTGTTTTTCACAAATATATAATATATTAATTAAAAAAAAGCTATAAGCATTGGTACCATTATTTTTGATTTAATTACATAAAAGATGATTTTATATTCTTGTTATAAAAATTGCAAACTTGAATACAAACTGAATATAACAACAGTATGATCCAAAGAATATTTTAATAAAAAACATTTATAAATTTATTGTCATGCATTTAGAATTAATGTTACAAAAATTATTCTTTGAAACAAGTATTTTATAGAAAGAACTAATCAATTATTTTTCTTGCATGGCATGGTATGTTGTCATGTCATGTCATCAGTCATTTTGAAATGATTAATTTTAAAAATGACAGATTCAAAGAAAATGTAGTATCACAATCACTCTCGAAAGTATGAAAACTAATGAAAGTTATTAATGGGATACACAGAATCTTCTAATCTTTATTTTTGTTTTTTGTTTACAGGTAATGAAATTTTTTTCTAATTGTTCAAGTCAATAATGATAAAAGAGATAGCAATACTATTATGATCAAATTTCATAATTGAAAGCTGAGTAAAAACAGTATGGAGAATTTTTTCCATTTTAACGGTATCAGGAATTTGCTTTTCTGATATTCACATTACTTAAAAAATTAATTTTGTTATGTTAAATTGTTAATATATTTTTAAGATGTTATTGCAATCATTAATTAATAGTAATACAGAAAATTTTTTAGGAATTAAATTTTGAAAGCATCATGATTTAGATCTGCGAAATCTATATTGTCTTATTACATTGATTTTTAAAACTAAAAAAAAATTGAAAATATTTAAATTGGAAAAAATTATTAAATTATTCTATACAAGCCAAACTTCCCCAAGCGGTTATTTTTTGTATTAACTGCCAAATTAATAATAATTTTTAAATTTAAATTATTAAATATTTAAATTTATTTAGATGAATGAAGATTAAGATTTTTTAATTATTAAATTTTTGTTAATTCTCCTAGCTTGGCTGTTGTGGTATTCAGAACTACACAGATTGGAAACATGTTCCTTGGGCAAAGATGACAAATTTGACTGTACCAAATAGCTGCTGCATAAAAAAGAATTGTCACAATGGTCATCCTTTTAACTCTCATGACATCTATCAAGAAGTGAGTGTTTCTTTTATTTAATACAAAAAAATTTGAAGGAAATTTATATTTGATGATAATTTTTTTTTTTATTAAAATTATAATTTATTATTTTATCAAGGGATGTTACAAGAAAATTGTCGATTTTGTCAATAAAAATATAAGCATTATTTCTAGTGCTGCTGTTGGTCTTGCAACTTTTCAGGTAATTAAGCTATTCAATAATTTGTTTCTCTATATTTATATAATTACAGTGGACTCGCAGTTTTACAAACCTTCAATTTACGAACTATTTAGGTCCGAAAAAGTCCCTAATGTTAATTAATGCCATTCCCATTTACGAACTTTCGATTTTCTTTATTGGGGATCTGTATGAGTTCGTAAAATCAAGAGTCCACTGTATAAAACTTTAAATTTTATTTTATATTATTCTTTTTTGACTGATGATCTAAAACTAATGCTGTATGTATAGCAAATGGCTTTCCATTTATATGTATATTAGCAAAGTGCACAGTTATAATCAACAGAAACCTTATTAACTAAATATTCAAAACATTAAGAAATAAATACTGTATCTAAGTTATTATATCTATATGATACGTCTGTGAGTTGATTATTATTATATCAACTCATCACTTTTAAAACTTTAATAGCAGCAGTTTGCATTACCTGTATTTAAAAAATAACATACTACAGGTAACCCTTGACTTATGAGGGGGTTTGTTTCAAACCCTACTGTCTTAACTTGGAAATGGCCAAAATTTATGGATTTTTCACTATTAATGTTTACTAGGACAGTGAATATTATCTTAATAAACATAATGAACATTAAATTACAAGAATCTAACAAAAAGGGTACTTTCCATATATCAGACCATTACTCAGGGATTTAAACAATTCAAAGTGCATTGATTAATCACAGAATTTAATGACACTGACATCATAGGAGTATCATATGTCCCATTCGAAGTGCATTGATTAATCACAGAATTTAATGACACTGACATCATAGGAGTATCATATGTCAAGGATTACTTGTATATACAACTTCAAAGAGAGTTGTCAATATAATTCAGAACTGCAACATAATTTAATTATTAAAACTTTAATTTGATTTACAACTTTGATTTTATAAATCAAAAAAGTTTCTCAATATTTTCATAATTGTTAATGTGCATTGTAAGAATGTTTTATATTTAAATCATATTATAATCTAAGTCAATTCATTCATTCAAAGAAAATTATAAGTCTGTAGAATAAACTATAGGTTATAATTTTCACATTATTTTTGAAAAAAATTGCTATCTAATAAATTCATCTATAATTATTATAACTGCTGTCAAAGTATCTTTAACAATACCTACAAAAGTAATCTAAGTGATACAAACCTACATATGTATAATGGCTCTGTGATTTAATTCTTTATACAAGAATACCTCGATTATCGCGGTTTCGATTATTGCGATTCTCGATTTATCGCGGTTTATAATTTGATACCAAAATTCAATTATTGCGCTCAAAATTTGAATTATTGCGGCTTTGAGATATAGCCCATTATATAAGCAACTAGAATTACATTTGTTCTCCAAGTAACTCTCTCTAGCACTTCGTTTTTATCCGACGGCACTTGCTCACCACTCATCAGTAACTGTCTGCCTTTACCTGAAGTACAGTGAACAGGGGCGGCTTAACTCGGTAAGCAGATGACATTATCTCTAGATAAGTGCTGTTACTTAAAATGTACATAATATATTTTGACTCAAAGAGTGTAGTAGATCCTCTACATACATGATTGTCCTTAAAATTTCTACATAAATAAACCATTCAAATCCAACCATACTTAAATTCAATACAGTAGAGCAGTGCTTCTCAAACTTTTCCACTTGGTGACCCCATTTACCCAAGAAAATATTTTCGCAATCCTGGATATAGAGATATACTAGGAATATGAATTAAAACGTTTGTTAAATTTTCTGTGACCCCCAAATTTTATTACGCGACCTCATATGGGGTTGCAATCCACACTTTGAGAAGCACTGCAGTAGAGTCCTGATTAATCAACTCTTGTTTAACTAAGGCTCCATATTATCCAAGGTGAATTATCATTCACTTTGTATTGTTTTTTTAATTTTTATAGTAAAGCAGTTGTAAATGAAATTATTATATAAATATATAATCTATTGGATTTTAAAACAATTTTATTTACACTTGTTTTATTACAAAAATTTAAAAAAATATAAAATTGAGTGAATTATTTGTAAAGTTGGAAACTTTACAAATTATTCATTCCTAAAGTGGGCTCATAAAATAAGAACTGATAAACTGAAAGTCAATTTCCCATAGATAATGTTAAAACCAAAAGTTGCATTCTTGACAATGAAATTTGACCATAATAAAATTTAGTAAAGGTTAACAAATCATTAATATATGATTAAACAATGATTAATCTATATAATAAAATGAAAATATAGCTTTTAAAATCAAGCAAATTATGACACCATATTATTTATGTCAAATGAATATTAAAGAATTTTTATCCTTTGCCATCATCATCAGGTAATTTAGATGAACTTTTATAGTGAATAACAGTTTAGAAACAACGAAAAGGAAAGTTATAATTTGCCAGTATAACAATAGCAGTTACTGTGCACACTACCTTTTTTTTCTCCATCTGCCATTTTGATTTTGTAGCAAACAACACACTAGAGTTATACTGAATTATATAGTTATGTGCATGGTTTTGAATGTTTAGCATTTATTTATTGCAATTAATGTTCATATTTTTGATTTTTTAATACTTCATATTTGAAAAAAATTCATAAATTTAGAAACTCAAACCAAGAACTTCCTATATTTAATAAGTAGATTTAATCTAAAATAGAGTATATATCATCACATTAATATATTCAAATCCAGTTTATTTAATACTAATTTAATAAATATATCTGAAATTCTGTTTCACATTACCTCAGATAATCAAAACTCTACTGTATATAAATATATTTGTTCTTATAAAGAGAATTGCTTATAAAGAGAATTGCTAAATAAAATTTATGAATATAGTGTACTTAGAAAAAAATTTATGCTTAACAGTGATACTTTTGCAAAAAATATATTGTTTAATGAATTTTTATTTGCATTTTCTAGAAATTCAGTAAATGTGAAATTGCAGAACTTGAAATAATGAAAGATACAATAGGGAGCCTACTGTATAATAAAAAAATTGCTATTAGCTAATATTACTTTTAAAACTGATTGAACTAAAAACTTGTTCATTTTAGCATTTTCTAGAAAATAGAATGTTTAGCAAATTTTACATTTTGCTGAAATTGCAGAACTTGAAATAATGAAAGATACAATAGGGGGCCTACTGTATAATAAAAAAATTGCTATCAGCTAATATTACTTTTAAAATTGATTGAACTAAAAAACTTGTTCATTTTAGCATTTTCTAGAAAATAGAATGTTTAGCAAATTTTACATTTTGCATATTTAATTCAATACTGTAGCATTTCTATAGCCAGATAATTTTACATTTTAGTCTGCCAATTAAATATCCTAATTGTATAGATATTTTCTAACAGAAAAAATTATGACGACAACCCTAAAAATTATTTTAATCAGTCAAATTGTACTTAATTACTTACAGAAAAAATATACTATTTAATGTGCACTAAGTGAAAATACCTGCAGTTATTGAAAATATTAATATCTGATATTTAAAAACAAAATAAAACTAAAAACTTAAAAACCTAAAAGCCTAACTGCTCTCTTCGGTGTTCAAATAACTATTAAACAAATACTAAGCGCACATAAGCAGACCTATACTTTTAAACATAATCATTTGTAAGAGTGATGATGGCGTTGAAGCTGAAAACATTAATTAAACGTTTTCAACGCCATCAACAACTCTTACAAATGATTATGTTTAAAAGTATTGGTCTGCTTGTTGTGCTTAGTATTTGTTTAATAGTTATCCGACATTTATTCATAATTTTAAGAAATCAGTCTCAAGTAAATAGTTGCATGTTTATTTTTAGAAATTTAGACTAACACTTCCTAAACTTTGAGATCAGAGCAAAAAATAGAAAAATTTTTTTGTTTCACACAATTTATATTTTTTTCATAAAATTTAAAACCAAACATATATATACAGCAAAACATTAAAAAATTACTCTACTTTTTGTGACCTTTATGGAATTCATATATTTGTATGAATCCGAGATTCCGAGGAAAAGAGAGAGATGGATTTAGTCCATCAACTTTCAGTTATTGCAAAAATAACATAAATAGCAATATATTTTCATTTTCAAATCATAATATATAACATAATAAATATAACATAATTGACTTGAATGATTTTTTAGCAGCATTTAAAACTATTACAAGAAAATAGCTGATTTAAATTAGTAAAAAAAATATATTTTACTTTGATAATTTGTCTTATTATATGCCCAGGTGGGGAAACTATACTATTCTTTGAATTGATTCACAATTCATTTTGATTATATTATTACAATAAAAGTTTACTATTTATTTATTTATTTATTACAGATATTTAACTATTTTCACCAACAAAAATTGCCTCTAATTGTTTATTGGTCATATTTAGCTGAGAGTAATTTTGTAATTGCAAATTTTTTGGTAAAAGTTGTTGTTTCTAAATATTTGTAATAAATAAATAAATAGTAAACTATTTTCACCAACAAAAATTGCCTGTAATTGTTTATTGATCATATTTAGCTGAGAGTAATTTTGTAATTGCAAATTTTTTGGTAAAAGTTGTTGTTTCGATAAGATACAATTCATCCCTACATAACACAAAATATAGAAGTTTTATCATCGACAACATAAATTATGTTTTAGTTGAAGAATTTGTGAAATTATATCAATTTTTATTGCAAGTATAATTTGTAACAGAAGCAGATGTAATTTTTATTGCAATTCTAAAGATAAATTTTATCAAACTGATTATAAAAAATTAGATTTTAAACATATTGATCTATTTATTGCTTTTACTCAAAGCTCAACAATAGCACTCTTCGCAGTTGAAATTAATTTTATTATGAAGTAAATAACATTTTCGGCAATCTTGTTTGATTCTCTATGTAGCCTGAGGATGGTATAGATTGCCGAAAACGTTACCTACTTCATAATAAAATTAAAATTAATTTCAACTGCAAAGAGTGCTATTGTTTAGTTATATATTAGATTTTAAAACTATGGAATGGATTTGCAACAAAAGCATACACATCTAATAAACATTATGAAACTTAAAAAAAAATATTTGACATCAATCATATGCATTTCTATATGTATAAAGAGTATTAAGTCTGACTTAATTCATCTTTTCGTTACAGCAAAATTGAGAAAATAATAATTATTATAATTCAATAATAATAAACATATAACAACAAAACTTTTTCCTTAATAAAACATTTGTTACTTGCCTTTTTTAAGGTACTATGTTTGTTATTTCTATAATAAAACTTTTCTTAAATGAATGAAATCTACTGCATTACAAATCGCAAAGTATTAGTTGTAAGTTTTGAATCCGTATATAATTTTATTACATATTCATAATTATCAAATTTTATTTCAGCTGTTGGGAGCCATTTTGTCTTGCTGCCTTGCCAAGCATATCAACAAATCAAAATATGAACAAATGGCCTAATATATTTAATTACCAAAGGTATGCAAGAATATCATCCTTAGATATTTTAAATCCTAATATAAATAAAAACCAATATTTATGATGTTCGATATTTAGATCCCAGTTTAGTTCACGAATTCCGTCATAAACAGGTACTCTGCCTTACTACTCGGCCTTTTTAATTTATCATAATTATCGAAAATACCACATATTAATCTCTGCATTATGTTGTTTTTATATCATTAAATGTTATGTAATAAACATATATATATATACTAGTGTAAAAAAAAAAAAAAAAAAAAAAAAAAAAAAAAAAAAAAAAAAAAAAAAAAAAAAAAAAAAAAAAAGTGTATTGTTATTGATGTTTCCTAAAATTTTCAAGCTTGGAAAAACAATGATGGTAGTAAGTAAAAAATTACGATATTTTTGCCATTATCTTAAATTTATCGAAATTATATGCATCACAATTGGATTCTAAATGTTTTGTATAGATGTGGAGTCAAATTTTTCAAGAAATCTCTCTCTCAAATAAGTATTTTAATATGTGATTTACATTGTTGATTATATATATATGTACACACAATAAAATATTGTAAAAATAATTGTTTTTCGAATTTTCAAGGCTTAAATCTAATAATATATTCATATATTTAATAAAAAATTTTTATTACTCTCTGCTGTATGATTTTTTGTTGTTGTGAAATGTAAATTTAATAAATGAATTACGAAACAGTCTGTCTCTTCTATTAATCGCATTCACCTGAAAAATGTAACAAATTTTTTTAATGTTGTAAGGCAAGAAATATTTTTTAAATTACATTTTCAATTTTCTTTTCCTCTTAATATAATCAAATGTTACTAATAGAATTTTAATTAAACATTAAAGAATAAAAAAAAGTAATAATTATAGAATAATTGTTAATATTTATTTCAAACATTAAAGTATCAGACTAGTTCCAAACACTGATGACAAATACAACAGCATCTGTTACATAAAATATATTCACACGGGTTGAAAAAATGCTATCGATGGTATTTCTAACTAGATGAAAAATCGGGAATTCTAGTAATATGATATCTACCAATTATTTTTAAATGTAAACTTGACTTCCTAACCATATATCTAACTCATTCTTACAAAATATTTCACAACTGTTTCAATCAAACCTGATTATGTGTTAATTTATGTAACAATAGCAAGTAGTCAACTACAGTATTTACATAACATTTTTTAACATGTCAAGATTTGAGGCATGGTATCATAATACAAGATTTTCCAATTTTTTTTTTTTTTTTATATATATCCAAAATATCGTTATTTTCCTACTAGAAAACAATATAAGATATTATACTGCATACAATTTTCTATAAATTGAATGCTGTAGTTAAATATTCAAGTGTTCAAAACTAATTTTTGAATATGTTAAGCAGTTCTGTTATAATTTTTTTTTTATGGTATAACTCTAAATGCTTAAACTGGTGTGTTATTCTCAAAAACTTTAATTCTATAATATATTTATTAATAATTTACATAGATGGAAAACTTATTACAAGTATAGTATAATTAACAAAAATACTGCATTGTAATTTTGACAAATATATGATTAATATGCATTATATTAAATAAATTAAAGTTTATATACATTAATAAAATTATCTGAATTAAAATATAAATATATAATGGTTAAAATGTAAATTTACAGATGCAAAAATTTTTTTTTTTCAAACAATACAATGTCTACTGATAATATAGGACTTTTTACTGTAAAATCTAAATAAAAAGAACCGCTAGCAATTTCGACAAGATAAACTATTTAATCTAAAAACATTCTCGGCTATCCACAAGTCTGCTTCAGTTAAACTACAAACCAATTCTGGTCCGTAGATTAATCGAAGCATGCGGCACAAATAGCCGAAAATGCTTTCAGGTTAAATAATTTATCTTACTGAAAGTGTTTAATTAGTTCTTTTTATTTACAATTTCTATTATAGTATCATTTGTAAAATCAAATTTTTAAATATGCTTAATTTTCATTAAAATACTTAAAACATAAAATATATTTTTCTGTAAACAATTTCCAGCAAAATGGCAGAATCGTTTCTTCAATCGTAAACAAATTCGAAAATGGAAAAAGGTTTGAAAATTTACACAACAATGCACGGGATAACAGAAGGTAATGAACGATAAAACTAGCTGCAACAAATTTCATATCGTATCTGGAACAAGGATTTTAATATTTATTGACTGAGGAAAAAAGATATCTAAAAATATCAATAATAATACAAAATAGTTTCAAAATCTAATAAATATAAAATAGTTTTAAAATCATAATAAATACAAAATAGTTTTAAAATCATCTATAAAGATGCCTCTATTGTTTTTCAATGCAATTATGATCCATCACAGCAGCTTATATAATAACTTGCAATTTTTTTTATTATTATTACACCATAAAAATGCACTTTTATTAAATGGTGTAATTTCTGTAAATCAGAGATGTCTATTGACAAATATTTTCTTCCAGCACCATTAAATTGCCATTTTTCCTCAATAAAGATATTATATACAATAGACTGTATTAACATGCAGACAAACAATTAAGAATAAGCAGTCTCTTGTAAATCAGTTCTGAAGCTGAGTATTTACCACATGATGGAGATAATAGTTGTGCATTAACTAGTAGCTGAATATGCAGTTACTACAATTATCACTAACATTTCACACTACTCATGGTCTTTGGAAAGGCTTTACTAGGTACAATTTTTCTCCTCTAGGACTTGTGTATATAGGAGCTCTTTTGTAATGTTCAACCAATTCGTCTAGTGTGTTAAACCTGCGCTGCCCAATACAAAACACTCCATCGTCGACATGAACACGAAAATGCTTATTTTTCGTAGTGGCTTTTAGCGATACGGAATAATCTCCAACCTGAAAACAGTAAATTTCAAATTACTGAAAAATTATAAAATCTATCTTTTATAATTATAGCAAAAAATCCTAACTATTTGTATCAACAATTATCTTATCAAATTCTAAATTATCAGAGTTAATTACACAGCAAATCAGTTAATGAAATAGAAAAAACTAATTGGTACTAAGAATATTTAATTTTAATAATTTATAATTATAAATACTAACTTTAATAATTAGATATACAGGTTTTTCTTCAATTCGAACATCTTAGTTATGAACTTTTGCAAATGGACATTTTAAAATTTTAAAAAAACTCAAAAAAATTAAACTAGAATTTAAACCAGGGGTGGGCAATCATTTTTTTTGTAGGGGGCTGTATAGAAAAATTTATAGTGGGCCACGGGCCAAAACAAAAACAAAAAAAAACTCAAAAAAAATTAAACTAGAATTTAAACCAGGGGTGGGCAATCTTTTTTTTTGTAGGGGGCTGTATAGAAAAATTTATAGTGGGCCACGGGCCAAAACAAAAACAATTGATAATAATAGTATTTATTTAAAAAAAGAGAGAAAGTACAGATATGTAAGTATACATAACGTTGGTATTAGATATAATACCACGAGCCAAAACAAAAACAATTGATAATAATAGTATTTATTTAAAAAAGAGAGCATTGGTATTAGATATAATAAATACAGATATGTAAGTACATAGCATTGGTATTAGATATAATAAAATAATGTGGCTGATGTAAGTATACATAGCGTTGGTATTACATATAATAAAATAATGTGAATAAGTATACATAGCGTTGGTATTAGATATAGATCGGAAGAGCGGTTCAAGCCAAAACAAAAACAGTTGATAATAATAGTATTTATTTAAAAAAGAGAAGGTACAGATATGTAAACTGATGATAATAGTATTTATTTAAAAAAGAGAAGGTACAGATATGTAAGTCATAGCGTTGGTATTACATATAATAAAATAATGTGGCCATGGGCCGGAGGTTGCCCACCCCTAATTTAAACACAACAATACCAAAATAATGTAGCAATGATTTAATATAAAACTACATATTGTAAGAGTCTGTATTATCTTCTGTGCTATTCATTGTCAATGTAATAAAACATCAATACTGTAAGCAGGTGCTCAAAAATGAACTTATCTGTAAAAACATTTTGGGCTCTAATAAGCCCTCTTCAATTATATAAATATAAAATAAAATTTAATTGGAATACTAACTGATAATTTTCTTTAAATATTTGAGCTGAATACATGATTCAATTTTACATTTACAAATATATTAACATATATTTATAATATATTTTCAAGTGTATATTTTATATATTCACTAATAAATTTAGTTATATAATTAATAATTTTTTACTAAAAAAAGATTTATTATATATGTGTTCACAAATATATTGCTAAATTCATTTTGATTTTAGCAATATTTGTGACACTAAGCAGGTGCTCAAAAATGAACTTATCTGTAAAAACATTTTGGGCTCTAATAAGCCCTCTTCAATTATATAAATATAAAATAAAATTTAATTGGAATACTAACTGATAATTTTCTTTAAATATTTGAGCTGAATACATGATTCAATTTTACATTTACAAATATATTAACATATATTTATAATATATTTTCAAGTGTATATTTTATATATTCACTAATATATTTAGTTATATAATTAAATCTTTTTTTAGTAAAAAATTATTATTATATATGTGTTCACAAATATATTGCTAAATTCATTTTGATTTTAGCAATATTTGTTTCATATAAATGTTTTTAAATTATAAACATAGAGGGCATGAAAGTGTTTGTTCGTAACTTATAATCTAAGCTTATGATGAATCAGAGGTGTTGAACATACTCTATACAGGAAGAACTACTGTAATAATACATATTCATTATATAATACATGTATTAATGTTGATTTATCCAATCAATAGCATATTCAATTATAGATTTAATTTCACAGATGTGAACATATCTAATTATTATGCAAGGAGTTGTAATGGAAGTTCTGCCATCTTAAAATAGTGCAATAGCACATTATGTAATTTTAATGTAAAAGTTATTGCCCTCTAAATTTTTTCAGTCCCAATTTTGCTTCAATTGTATAACTATATTATTATATATTTTCCAAAGTTACATCATAGAACATTCAAAAACCAGCAATGTTATTAGAAACAATGTAAACTGAATCAGTTCTCAAACATATTAAAATGAAATGATTGGTTCCAGACAAAAAATTTTGACCAAAGAAAATTATATATACTTATTCTGTATTTATGTATATTTTATAAAAAATATGAATTCTGACAAATCAAATGATAATTTAACAAAAAAGTATCATTCTTTCTTGAACTATAGCAAGGACATCTGGATAATCACTAATATTCAATAATGAAAATTGTAATGAACAAGATCCTTAATAATAGGATCATGTTCATAGCTTAGGTAAATTAGCCATATGGAAACACTGGCTTTCCACTTTGAAGGATCCAGGTTTAATTCTAAGGTCCCACTTCTTAGATTCCATGAATAAATTTTCCAAGTCCAACCCATCAATCTCTATCCTTCTATTATCTAGATAACCTCTCCACTCAAGTGGACAGCCTATACGAGGGCTTCTTTCATCCCACAACCTAGTACTCTACCTGAGTGGAAAGTTGTGATAGCTATTAACAAAAAACAGCTTAAATAAAATGTTGAATTTTCTAGATAAATTCTTTTCCTAAAAGACAATATGCATCCTCTTTATTCCATGCCTTATTGTTATTTGTTCAAATCAAAATCCTCAAGAATCTCCATGCAAATTCAATAAGTCCAATCCCCTCGATCAATTTTGGAATTGCCATAATCTGATCTCTTGCTTAGATAAAATTCTATTCTTCAAGCACTTTTTGCTTCCATATATCAGTAAGATCATGGAGTTTGAAATTCCCATAATGGGAGTTCATCATCTCAAAACATCTTCAGATATAACTTTGATTTGAAAGTTTTTTTGTCATATGTGCTTCTGTTGCTAGACAGCAGCAGTACATACAGCAGCAAACTTGATTTGAAAGGTAACAGAACAACTTTTGGAGTGGTATCTGAACCCTGAATAAACTGTGAAAAAAGTGAGCAAACTTTCTTCAAGTTGCCCTTTATTGTTTTGTCAGGGGCTTCTGTCCATGAAAACTTGATTTGAAAAGTAACAGAATAACTTTTGGAGTGGTATCTGAACCCTAAATAAACTGTGAAAAAAGCTTTCCCAGTGAGCAAACTTTCTTCAAGTTGCCCTTTATTGTTTTGTCAGGGGCTTCTGACCATGAATTGCTTACAATCCTTGCTGCATATAAGATATTGAAGAGCTTTAATCACTTTCTCTTATTAAATTTTATGCTGCTTTCCATCCTACTGGATACTAAGAAGCAAGGCATTTCAATACCCTTCATATGCTTTCCATACCTTAGACAACATTTTCCTTTCTTGTTTTACGTTATTTTTCTACTAGAACTAACTAAACAGCAGTATAATGAGTATATTCCAGTACTCATCATAGGACACCTATAATTATAGTGAGTCAGCTAAGAGGTGAAGAATTGATTCAATAAGCCATGTTAAATCCTTCTTGAAGAAATCTGGAGATATGGAACCTGAAATTGAACTCAAATTCTCATTGAAGTACAACATAACACCATGAAATTGAATCATTCTTCACTCTAAATCAGTGGAAGGGGATTTGGATTTTCATCCAGAGGCCAGGTCTAATACAGGTAGGACCCAGCTCAATAAATGGAATTAGTGTTTGGGGACAAGGCAACTTATATGTATATGACCCTACATAGAGCAGTTAATATTTCAAGTAAAAGATTAATAGGATGTTTTATATATACCAAGCTTTGGAACAGATATATCTCTACTCTGAGCTCTCCAATTTGTTAAAATTGGAGAGCTCAGAGTACTCTAAAAAAAAGCTAAAAACTACTACTAAAAAATACTCTGAGCTACCAATGACTCTGAGCTTACCAATTTGTTGATAACATAAAAGCAGCATAATAGAACAGAAATTAGAGTGATGTAAATTACTCTGAGCTTACCAATTTGTTGATAACATAAAAGCAGCATAATAGAACAGAAATTAGAGATTAATCTTCTCAGAATTTTACCAATTATATCAACATTGTAAGTATGACTGATCATAAATCCAGGACTATCTATATTGTAATCTAAGATAATGGCACATATATCTTTATTAAAAATCTATAAATATATACAGTGCTCAAAATAATTTCAAAAATTCAGTGGCCAGAAAAAAATTCTGATCATCAATCCTCCTCCCCCCCAAAAAAAAAATCTTGCATAAATTTACCAGCAAATATGTTTCTCACAACACGATTGGGAAGTACCACATGGTATGCGAGTTGTGCTTTTCACAACAACCATGTCG
The DNA here is from genome assembly GCA_000484575.1 of Olivierus martensii. NCBI lineage: Eukaryota > Metazoa > Arthropoda > Arachnida > Scorpiones > Buthidae > Olivierus > Olivierus martensii. The sequence goes on from AYEL01087825.1 coordinate 28,078, forward strand.
AAAATATCACGTCACATATACATTCAAACATTAATTTCAGGCAGCAAAATAAATACCCAACATTTCAATAAACAGCTACTAGACCATTCATTAAAAGATTTTAGAAGTTTGCAAAATTCTCCACAACCACACACAAAATCAGCACGAAATAAATGCGAATGGCAAACAATTTTCTTTTTTCTTCTTCCTTTATCTTTCCGAAAATTCTTGAAATCAATTGAGGCATAAATGTAGGAGATTAAAAACTAATTTATTTAGAAAACGTTTTTGGCTATTCGATAACTTTCTGAAAATTACCTGCGTTAACAAGTGACAATCAAAATGCACCTTGCAAATCTTGCTGGGGTATGACAATATTAAAAATCCCAGCAGAATTTCGACCCCTCTTTATCTTACCCCCTTATTAAAGGTTCCTGAGTTCATTGGTGTAGGTCCCATGAGGGGCAAAAGCCCCATTCTCAAGTTATGGTGCGACATAACTTGAGAATGGGGAAGTTGGGGCTCGAAATCACATTTCTTCACGATTTTCTGCAAAACTTTTATAGATAATCTGATATTTTAAACGATTTTATACATATCAATTCATATTCCAAAGTTACGTAATTTTTTTTCGCTTATGACGATATATCTGTTCCATAGCTTGGTATATATAAAACATCCTATTAATCTTTTACGTGAAATATTAACTGCTCTATGTAGGTACTTAACTATATCAATAAATTACCAAATGCATCCGTAAGCAGTCCAAGTAAATCCTTTTATTAAGCTCTATTTACTACTAGAGAAACGTTTTCAGCCATTCTTTGGCCATCTTCAATTCTAACAGATAAAAGGTTTGGAACACAAGACGTTCTACGAACGCAAATTATTTTGTTCGTTAAGATTCTATTAAGTCACTAATTAAATTCAAATAAAGTTCTTTCTATTTGCTTCTCATATACCTTTTCTTTAGTTGGGAGTTTTGTTACTTAGGTTAACATATAAAACAGATAACTGCTTTTTTTACACTATAATAATTTAAAACAAAACTATAAAAGTTAAAAATAATGTAAATAATAAATTATGACACAAGAACAAAAATCTTTATAGTGTTCATAACTGGGTGCTTAAATCAGCTTTACTCACTAACGTCTTAATGCATACTTCCATGTGTTCGGGACCGTTTCTATATCATTAATAATTTCCCCAGTTTGCTTTCTTCTATATATACTCAATTTTTCTGCCATACTTACCTTAATTGGATCAGTAATGTTACATATGATTTTAGCCTCATCCCAATTAATTTTAACGTTATTCTCATAGGCCCGACTAGCAAGTGCTGAACAAAATAATTTGTTTTCGTAGAACGTCTTGTGTTCCAAACCTTTTATCTGTTAGAGTTGAAGATGACCAAAGAAGAACTAAAGAAGCAAATAGAAAGAACTTTATTTGAATTTAATTAGTGACTTCAATAGAATCTTAACGAACAAAATAATTTGTTTTCGTAGAACGTCTTGTGTTCCAAACCTTTTATCTGTTAGAGTTGAAGATGACCAAAGAATGGCTGAAAACATTTCTCTAGTAATAAATAGAGCTTAATAAAAGGATTTACTTGGACTGCTTACGAGTGCATTTGGTAATTTATTGGTATAGCATCCTATTAATTACATTACATTCGTTCATTTTTCTACACTGAATAATAATAAATCAAATATATAATTATATTACATTCGTTCATTTTTTCACACTGAATAATAATAAATCAAATATAGAACTTTGAATCATCTTTGTCGGTCAGTCAAAAGGGTTAAACTTTGTTAAACTTCAAGTAAAATGTATATATTGGGTTAGAGAACTACAAACAGTATATATTCATCGTTAAACTTCAAGTAAAATGTGAACAATATATATCCTTCGTTAAACTTCAAGTAAAATGTATATAGAATGCCAAATCATTAAAAGGATTATCCAAGTGGATTTTACTTTTCCTAATAAGATATTTTGGATTTAAACTATTTCAGCTTTATTTTAATCAAAATAATTGAATGCAGTACCACAAGTAAAAGCAGTTTTCTTTCAAACAAATCTTAAGTCCACACAACACATGTTTAATTTTCACATTTCATTGGTTATATATTGGTTATATATTAATTAGGACAATTCATGATGTAAAACTTTACATCATGAATTGTCCTAATTAATATATTGTCTAGTCAACATCTAGGATCTTTTCTTAATCTTCATAGAATAGCCCAGTTTTCTAATGATATGCTTGAGTTTTAATCAACAATATACAGTGGATTCCGCTTAATTGGGACATGTTGGGACTAAGCCCAATTAAGCAGCTGTCCCAATTAAACAAAGTAGTAATAAATTATAAAATAAAATATCTAATTCGTAGATAAAAAATAATAATTAACTACCTATTTTAATGCTTTATTAAAATAGGTACCTAATTATTAGTAACGGTCTTTTACCGATCTCCTCTGACTTTGTCTTCAACATTGGGCCGCTGATATTCATGCCTCGCCTGCTAACTGTAGAAAACCATTGACCTAATGCTTCTTCAACTTCTGGATCCTTTCCATCACGCTTTCTTTTGGTGATCTTCTGGAATTTCTTTCTGTAATGCCCACTCCTCACACAGTTGATTTTCTTGTTAGAATTTCTTTCTGTAATGCCCACTTCTCACGTAGTTGATTTTCTTGTCAGAATTAATTTCTGTAATGCCCACTCCTCACGCAGTTGATTTTCTTGTTAAGACGCATCTATGGTAGATTTTGGTTTATTTCAGCGAATCTACCATGGCCTAGAATTACTTTCTGTAATGCCCACTCCTCACACAGTTGATTTTCTTGTTGTAGGAACAGTCTATGGTAGATTTTGGTTTATTTCAGCGAGTCTATCTTGGCTTGTATATCTATGGTAGATTTTGGTTTATTTCAGTGAGTCTACAATGGCTTGTATTAAATGGGTAGATTTTGGTTTTATTTCAACGAGTCTACCATGGCTTGTTTAAATGGCTGGTTTTTAATTTTATCCATCAAAGCAATTTTACTCAAAAGTGTAAAATTCTTTATTGATATCTTGGCAAAGATTTAAAAATTTTAAATAAAATCAACACTGTAAATGGATGGTACAGTAATGATAGACTCTTAAGTAGAGGCACACCTTCCAGATTCACAATGATATAACTGATTCTCATCAGGCTAGTATTGCCAAATACAGTATTGTTATGTATTATTTATCAACAATGATATTTACTTATAATTGTACTAAAGAATGGATGTTTATATTAGTGCGGCGACAGTGTGTCGACGATGTGTAGTAATAGGATGTGAAGAAACAACCCGCTCTATTGTGTTAGTCTATATTGTCTTGTAGAAAGGTTTAACCTAAAAAATTACTGGTGCAATAAAATGTTATAATTTTTATATAAGGAATTGTTTAAGAAAGCACACAAGTATTAGTGTACGTAGTGTTGATGTACTTTTGAAAAATCTCCAAAATATATCAAAAATTTAAAATTCCTTTTCTGCTACTGTCCCAATTAAGTGAAAAGTTGTCCCAATAATTATGTATTAGTTTATTAGTTTGGTTTCCATTCTTTGAGATTTGTCTCAATTACGTGGTTGTCCCAATTAAGTGGCATCCACTGTATATCAATGGTTTTAATAAGAAAGTCTGCAACACAGATTACTAATACAGATGGGACACTTAGCTAAAACAGGGAAATTTCAATAAAATAGCACATCCTCAGTTAGATGATTTAGTGTACATTTTCTTGAATGTAAAAGTTTTATAATTTTTCAACTGGTATTAATATTTCCAAAATCATTTAAATAATAATGAATGGATAGTTTGTTTTCTTGAATGTAAAAGTTTTATAATTTTTCAAGACATTGACCAATATTAATATTTCAAATCTAAAAAATAATAAAGGATGGTTTGTTATTTTAAAATTTAGAATTATATTGAATAATAATATTATGTAGTAATCTGTTTCCCAGAAGCAACTTTGATTTCTAGAAGCCATCTTGTTTTTGTTAAGATGTTTGATCGTAGCACGTGGGTTAAAGTTAGCGCTGGTTATTTATAAAAAGTATTGTAGTGTAGATTGGAATTTATGGGCCATATCCTCCATATAACACTGGTTATTTATAAAAAGTATAGTAGTGTAGATTGGAATTTATGGGCCATATCCTCCATATAAACAGGAAAAAGAAAAAAGAAGATTGGAATTTATGATATTATACAATGTATTTCCTGTTGTGAGAGAGAACTCATCTGCTTAGGCTTAGTAAATGTACTATATATTAGTTATTTTGAAATGTTTTCATTATTATCGTTTAATATCGCTAACATATTTTTTTATATGTAACTTCAGTTTGTCCAAATATAATTTTTCAATAAAATTATATTAATATATTATATGTTGTTTTCTGATGCTAGAAAATCGAATATAAATATATGAACACAGGTTTCATTAATGTTTAGCAATTCAGAAAGAAATTAGTAGCAAATTTGTATTATACATAATTTGAATGTATAAAATCTAAAATATGATTAAAAATTATTTTTAAAAATAACATTAACTTCGGGAATAATAATATAAATTTGGTTTTATTTTTAAAAATACGTTAACTTCGGGAATAATATTTAAGTGAAATCTAACACTTACTGCGGGTTGAGTAAAACACTCTTTCTTCTAATAATACGTTATCATTAGTGTTATACGTTTTTAAGTACATTAACTTCTTAAAATCGGAAATAAATTGAGAAGGTAGTATTCACAATAACAATTATACAGGAAGTACAGCCATTTTTGTGATGTCATATCCTGACTTCTTTTATTTGCTTTGTTAATGATGACGTTTAAGTGTTAGTAGTGCCATCTAAGTCACCTTACGTTCTAAGCAATGTGTTTTCGTATACATCATTTTGAAAAGTTACCATTGAAAGTATAGGAAGTGTCCCATTTGTATTAGTAATCTTTGGTCTGCAAGGCCTCTGCCAAGTCTCCTGATGATGTCAGAACTGGTTGAGCTATATGATTGATCAATCTCCAAACCTTTATTTTCACCAATTTTTCACCCATCAGCTATTACCATTTACCTAAAACGAATGGTTTAGCCCTCTCAAAGTGGCACTCTCTTTCGTGAACTAGAAGCACTAAAGAATTTTTTCGTCAGAGCTGGACGAGAAAATTCTGACAAAAAAAACTATACAGAAAAAATCATGAAAATAAATTGTGGGAAGTATTAATCAAGCATTTTCAAAGTTATCTCATCACACTCGCCACCTGCAATTTCTTAGTCGCCAATGGCGAGCTGGCGACCGATATTTCAAGCCCTGAATATTATTAGATTGATGCATAATTCTGTAGCGTTCTGATTTGGCCAGACAACACTGCATTGCTGTTCATTTGTTTACCGTGTTTACTTTGGAGTGTTGTCATGTGGAATACGAGCAGTCAGCGAGATTGTTACAAATGATTGTTATTTCTTCGCTGTTGAAGATCCAGGTCGAGAAAAACGAACATTTCCGACATATTCTGCTGTACGAGTTTAACATCAAGAAAAACGAACGTTGTTTCTTCGCTGTTGAAGATGGAGTGTCAGGTCGAGAAAAACGAACATTTACATATTCTGTTCTACGAGTTTAACCAAGGTTCAAGTGCAGTAAATGCGGCTAGGAACATCTGTGAAGTGTATGGAACTTGGATTGATGACTCCTAAACTCAAAAACAACAGATTTCTACAGATGGGGGATCCAAAAACTACCCCAACATTGGCAGGAAGTTACCTTACATTCTAAGCAATGTGATTGGTTCTTTATATAACTACGTCATTTT
>AYEL01087826.1:0-121251 GCA_000484575.1 Olivierus martensii
GTGGCGGTTTATAGAGGGGCGGCTTAAAGAGGTTTGACTGTATAATATAATTTTATATAAAGTATAATTTCTTTGAAAATAAAACAAAGTATAAAGAAACATCTAATGCAGATCTCTGTATGTAAATGTTATATTATTTCTATAATAAGGAGTTCATTTAAAAAGCCAATTCTGAATTAAGAATTGTGCAGAATTAAAATATTTAATCATATGGAACAATAGAAAAAATGAAACTTTTTAAAAAATAATCATACTGTTACTAGAAAACAAATTAAAATATTTTTTGAGAAGAAATGTATAAAGGATTTTAAAAAACTAAACAATTCTTTCATAAAGATAATTCATAATAGAATAAAAACTTCATGAAATAGTAAAATAAAAAATTTAGTTTTTTATCTTAACTAAAGCTTTTAGCAACTTTATAATAATCTTGAATATTCTTCAGTTTTAAAATATTATAATAGAAAATATAATCAATTTTATATACAGCATGTGATTTTATATACATGCATAAGACAATTAATACTTCAAAAAATTCAATCAAGGAAATTTGTTACATTTTATAAATTTTTTCAGAGTTTCAATGTTGCATTGTCAAAATGCAACATTAAAACTCTGAAGAAAGTACTTGTAAATATTAAATGTCTTTTAATGGAAATAAATAAGATGATCAATTATATATACAGATAACCCTCGATTTATGCCTGGGTTAGGTTCTACAATATTAGTTCATAATTCAAGATACAGAAATACCTCGATTATCGCGGTTATTGTTGCCACGAAAAATACGGCAATAATCGAATCCACGATAATCGGGATAAATAATGCATGTAAAATGGGTGATCATCTGCCAAGATTTTTCAGGAAAAAAGAAATGTGTTAAACATACTAATCTTCTAAGATACGTTTCTTCTTGATAGCTATAGACTTGATATCATCCTGTTTATTTTAGCATTCATTGTAAGGGTAAATAAGAAGAGAAATAATTATTCACATGCAGTACCTGCTCTACAGGTCCCAGCCCCCGATGCAGCTTTCTTGTAACATCTACTCAGCAATTTACAATACTGCTGAGTAACAATATTGAGAAAATGATAATTTTGGTGCCCCAATGTGGTGCATCATCTGCTTACCGGGTTAAGCCGGTCCTGTCCACAGGTACTTCAGGTAAAAGTGGACAGTTACTGATGAGTGGTGAGCAAGCGCAGTCGGATAAAAATGAAGTGCTAAAAAAAACTACCTGAAGAGCAAATGTAATTTTGGTTGCATATATAGAGGACTATATCTCGAGGCTGCGATAATTCGAATTTGGAGCACAATAATTTGAACTTCGGTATCAAATTATAAACTGCAATAAATCGAGAATCGCAATAATAGAAACCACGGTAATCGAGGTATTCCTGTATTTTTCTGGAAGTTTCCATCCATTTCTCATTGGCAAAGGAAGACACACTCAAGTGGTCCCTTTTATTATGTTTACAGAGGTGTGCAACAGTAACAAAATCTATAAAGATACAAATTTCATAATTTTGAAACTACGTTATTTTAGGTTTCAAGAGTTGCCTGTATTATTATTTGTTCACCACAAATTTGACCAATTCTTAAAGATATTGTAATCAAATATTTTCACAATATTTCCTAAGATCAACAAGATTTTTATCATAAAATCTATTTTGATTCTATAATGAATAAATATTAACATAATACTAATAGAATGAATCATAATTATTCTAAGAAAATTGTCTTCTAAAAAATAATTAATATAATAAATAATTCTAAAAATTCTTAAAAAATAAACAGTCAATGCATTATTTATTAGAATACAAATGCTTCTTCTCTTATATAAACTTTAATAAAGCAAATTTAGCTTTATATAAAATCTGATATGCAAGATATTTTTCAATCTATTATCATAATTTAATACACAATGCAATATATGTACTCTTCAACTAGTTTTCCTCCAACAATTGCTAGAAATATTTAAATATTATAATGTTAATAAGGTATTATTTGCTTATATGCATAGAATTATGATGATTTATTATTTATATTCTATTTAATGGATAAACTACAGTAAGAACCCGTTTAATGCAGGGGATATGTTCCAGAAAAACTAAACGCTAAACGAAACAGAGTTAAACGAGGTCATCTTAACATATAAATAATGGGAATAGGTGAAACGGGACAGTGAATAAAAAAAATATGTCTACCTTTTTTATTTTGTAACATATATTATTACTATTTTATTACATTAATTATAGACATTTTTTATTGCTAATATCGATTTGTATTCATATATCATTCATAAAAATCAAAAATATTCAAGTAAATATTTGTGATGAAGATTCTTCCTCATTTGATACTTTTTGTTTTTTTGTTAAGAATCATCTAATGAAAAATCGTTTGCCCTTTTCTCTTTTGTTCAGCAAGCAACTGTCAATAGTAATACATAGCATCCATGACACTTCGTCTTGCCTTTAAACTTCTATAATTTGGATCATTTTGTATAAACTAATCCATAATTTCTGTAATAGTGGCTAAACTGTAACTGTAAAATAATGTTGATGAACGATCATAAAAATTAACTGAGACTGCAGCATACTTTCATATGTACTGCACTGAACTGATATCAAATGCATTGTGAGATGGCATAGGAGTATCGAAGCAACAAATTAATGCAATTTCAGATTTATGTGAGTATAATGATTTGAAGAATCATTCCAAAATGAATCAATAAAAAATATAGAATTAGAAAAAACAGAGTTTAAACGGAGCAGCATTAACAGAATGTTACTCTATATATAAAGTACTTAATAGCATCTTATTTTATTATAATAATTATATAATGTTTCTAGGAATCAGTTTTACATAACTGAAGAAAAACTAATTTCTGAGTGAAAAATGGAAAAATAAATTGTTTTCTCATAATTGATAAAAATTAATATAAAAGTATACAGTGGTGCCTTGGTTAACGATGGTAATCCGTTCCAGGATTACCGTTGTTAACCAAAACCGTCGTTATCCAAGGCGTGATTCCCCATAAGATTTAATTGAAAATTGATTAATTCGTTCTGTGCTCCTTCCCACAACCGTAGTAAATATTAAAAATGCAGATAAAACTCATTTAAAATGTCCTTCCCACCACCATAGTAAATATTAAAAATTCAGATAAAACTCATTTAAAATATCACTATAAACAACTGAGTTCTGTTGCTTCTAATAACACAAGAAATCACAACAAGCACTTGAAATAGGATAAATACATTAATTCATATATAATATGCACTACATATACTAATACAATTATTTGCTGAGGAGGGCCATAATAGGCCAAAAGTGTTTCTGGAAAACAATTGTATTATTAGTATATGTAGTGCATCACTTTTTAATTATCAATCTTCACCAGAGGGACAATTGGGCTCATTTCGGAGTTTTTTGACAAAGAAATCCGTAAACTCAGATTAGCAGCTTATAGATTCAACAATTATTATACAAATAAGATTTGATTTTGCCTTTTGATGGCAAAGGAATAGTGACAAGCACTCGCCGATTTATTGTCTATATAAACTGTAGGATCTCGGACAGACATTTTTTTTTCCTTCTAATGGAATCCGAAACTGTGACATCACACCACTCGCGGGTGTCAAGTAACATAAAACACAAACCAACAATAGAATCAGACTTTGTTCACAGAATTTAAAATAATAATCGTCTTATCATCTTTAAGAAACTAAAAACTAGTGAACTGTTGCGCGTCTATTATTGAATTAGACTTTGTTCGCAGAATTTAAAATAATAATCGTCTAGAAATACTTTAAGAAACTAAAAACTAAAGTGTTGTGCGTCTATTTTTTATTAATTAAATAATTTTTCATTTCATTACTATATGTTAATTATCATTTACTTAAATATATTTTTTTAGGGTTATACTTTTATTAATTTTAATAATGATATTGTTGGATTTAAATCGATGGTGATAAAAAAATAACGATTAACAACTGAGCTAACGAATCACATGATGGAATGACGAGCTGTTTTAGAGCTCTATTTTGTCGGAAGTTTACATAATCAGGAGTCGTTAACCAAAACATGCGTCGTTAACAAGACATTTTTTTCTTACAACTACTCGTCGTTAACCAAGTACGTCGTTATCTGAGGCTGTCATTAACCAAGGTATCACTGTATAAAAATTGAAGACTATCTATAATTCAATCTCAGTTCAATGTCACCAATAACATCTATATTATTATTACAGTTACACATTTTTTACAGTGAATGTTATTATTGTACATATGGATTTAAATATTATTTATTTTGATACAATTATAAATTATTGTTATTAAATATTTAACTAATCAAAGGAAAAATTTACAATACAAATTTACAGAATGTTACAAAAAGTAGAATAAATTATTGGAATGAGTAGAGAATTTGTATATTTCCACTGAAATAGACAAGTTTTTAGTTAAAAACAATTCAGATTACAATTATTAAAAGCTTTTCTATTGCTAAATAGTGCTTTTGATTGGAAAGAAGCAGTATAATATGCACTTAAACCTGTTCACTTATAAATATTGTTAAAGTGTTTTTAAATAAACTGGTTTATTACTTTTCTTGTTTAATATTTTATAAAGGCTACTAATTTATTTTTCTTGTGATAATTAGAATTAATAATTAATTTCAATCATTTACAGTTAAGAATCAAAATTATGTTTTTCAGTATTTAAAAATTCAAGCCAGACATTTAGCAAAATATTATGATTTGTGAAGTTGCTTTTTAGCTTTAAAGTTGATTTTGAAATTATTAAATTTAGAAATAATTTACTCATTGAAGTAAATTATTTCTTTTATATTAGGTTGAACATACAATTAGCATTTTCAAATCACATATCAAACAGCAAAGATATCTAATTTATAGCTATTAAGTTAAATTTGCTCTCCAATGTTTTTATTACATCTGCACAACAATTTTCCAACAAATTAATTTATATTATATATACTAAGCACATTCCAAAACACATTAAAGCACTTCCATTTATTTAGCATTTATTCAAACATCTTTAACTTTAAATGTAAATAATTCTTAATCACTCATACAAATAATTCAACATTTTTAATTTGGATCATTGGCATAAGGTTATGCTGATCAATGAATATTTCCTGATCATAGATTTCTCTTATATTCTTTATTGGAATGAAAGAAGAAAAAATTGTATTTTTACAACTATGCTTCAATTTAATATGCATAAACCTGTCCAATAATCAATGAAATGAACTAGATAAAAATAATGAGCAAAAATATGAAAAACTTAAGACTGATATTTTTTCAAAAGATAAATTGTTTAATAAACTATTTTTATTTTCATTTTATAAATATTGAACATAAAAAATTGATTTATATAACTGAGTAACTTTAAGAAATCAGACACTTATTATATTTTTAAATAATTTATCATCAAAGTTTATGAAATTAAATTTTTTTATATATAATTTCTTTTTCAAGATAAATAATATTTCAAGCAATTAAATCTTCATTGTTTAAAAGTTTCTTTTTCTATCCTTTCTAATACTTGAAATTGAGTGTAAACAATGATTTCTTGCATTATATTACTTTATTCATGTTTATTATTATGGTATTTTGTTTATTTTCTAATTCAATGTAATGAAAAATATACTGTACATATATTCAAAATTTTTGATTAAACTTTTTTCGTATTTAGAGCATTGCAATAAATTTATTTATTTTTTAATTTTGTTAATATTACAACTTTCGTCATCTAATTGTTATATTTTAAATTCATTCGTACTTTTATTTACTAATAAATTTACTGTGAATGGCAACTACCTAAAAATAGCCATTACAATATTATATAGTCAGCCTTACCTTCAGTTCCTTTCCAGTACTCAATGTCTACGGATGTGCAATTTTGTAAAAAAGATTTTTTTTAATGAAAAATAAAATTGTAATTCTTACCATAAATTTTTAAATACTTAATACATATTCCTCAATGATTTAAAGTACATGTAATACAATATAGATACATTTTGAGAGTGAAAAAAATATGTGTTTATAATTTTGATATTTTTCAGGATTCATTATTATTATTCCCATTGGTTTTTTAGTTTGAGTAGTGTGGTTTTGATATATGTGATGTATTGTGAAGATTTATTAACTGCACTAATCAAGGGATTCCTGTAATATTTAAAAATATTTGTTAAATATGATGCAAGATTTTATATTTTACAATAAAATTTTTCAGAAAAATTATAACTCTATTACTTTACTCCAGAAAAATTCAGTATTCATAATTTATTAATACGATTGAGTCTCTGTAGTATGACATTTCGCCAATCGAAGATTACAATGAAAACTGAAAAATAAATAACAACTTAGATTGAAAATAAAGCCTTATTTAATTCTTTGAAAAATATAATTAATTATAATTAATAAATTTATAATTTATTATATAATAAATTATATATTTTTTATTACATGCAGAATAAACTTAATCAGTGTAATACAGTCGATTCTCGCTATTCACAGTAGTTACATTCCATAAATTCTTCACGAATACTGAATTAGCGAATAGTGAACCATTGTGTTTATGAGAAATATAGAGTTAAGTTCCTGCAAAGCTTTCTTCTTAACATTTTCATACTTGGTTTATGTGTGTTTTTCTGTTTACAGACACCTTATTTAATTTGTATTACATTACTTATAAATAATTACAGGATATGGAGTGTATACAGTAGTACTATATACAGTATTATATCAATAATTACAGTAATCTTTATTTAATTTTTAAAAACATTAACTATGTAGTAAATAAAATCTTATTTTTGATGGATAGTTTTTTGATGTTGCTTGTAGTAAATAAAATCTTATTTTTGATTGATAGTTTTTTGATGTTGCAACATAGTAAATAAAATCTTATTTTTGATTGATAGTTTTTTGATATTGCAAGTGACAGCTGTCACACTGCATTGAAAAACTGCATCAGCCTTTGTATCGCTAACTGTATCGCTTTTTGCCTCAGATCTAAAATTTTGATGTAAGGAGCAAATGTGCAGAAAGTTAGGTGCCTAAATTTGAAGCTGCATTCAAGCATAAAAAAACACACAGAGGCATTAAGGCATAACAGAACAAAACCACGACAATCTGTGCACTAGGATTAAGGAGCATCAGCAGGACATTAAGAAAGGCAAAACCAGCACAGGACAAGAGTGTATGAGAATGACCTGCGTATAGACTGACTAGGGACCAAGGTCATTCAAAACTACAAGGTCATTCTTTGATGGGACATGCGGACAATATGAACAGGCTTTTGGTCTACCAGTGGTCTGTGGAGTGAGCAAGAATAGGTAATGAGAAATTTTCCAAGAAAACTGATTCAGAGACTACATTTGGTAACAAACAACTTCCTTTCTCCCTTCTCTACAGAGAAAAGAGAAAGAGTGTACACTGGCAACAGTATTTTTGCCACTCAGCAAAAGTCCACAAATAAGTGTGAAAGCTCCGCAAAAAATGATTTTATGGTTACAAATAAATTTTTACGAATAGTCGAATATGCGAATACGGAATCCACAAATAATGAGAATTGACTGTATTTAAAGAAAATTATATTAGTGTTCTTTAAATTTTACATCTGATTAAATTGATTAGATTTACAAATATCGTCATTTCACATCATTCATAATATGAAATTTTCATTATACTCCAAATTAAAAAAGGGGTAGTCAGGAAATGTATTACCCTGGATAATCTGCAAAATGTTCAAAAAATTGGAATTATAGACAATATGCATTTAATATTAAAAAATAAATAAATTACATACATACATATATTCAATGTTCTATTATTTATTGAAGAAGGAAACAAAAAATGTTTTTATTCATAGCAAAAAAATTATTGCACTATTTATAATTTTAATTTGATTCTAATTTTGATTGCTAATTATCTAAAATATAATAAAGAAACAAATCTGAAGCATTTAAAAGAATCTTTCAGATAGCATATCTAAGATAAAATGTTGCTAATTAAACATCGCTTCCAGGTTGAAGATTAATCGGATCAGGATTGTCATAGGGGAGACAACACCCCCCTGCACACAACTCCTAGGGTTCTACATTTTTCACTAACACATTTTATTTTTTGTACTTTTTGCACAGTTTAATTTTTGAATTATTTTTGATGTGTTGACACTCGTGTGAATAGTTTTTTGATGTCTTGTGTGTTCAGATGACATTTTTTTTATTTTTATCTTGGTTTTGTTTCGTTATGCATTAATGCCTCCACATGTTTTTTTTTTATGTTTTTTGACCAATAATTTGTTTAGTGTAATAATTTTTATATGTTTTGGATGTAAACAACCAGAACAGCCCTTCTGTTGAAGAAGAGCTGTTCCGGTTGTTACATCGTGCTAGAGTTATTGGAACCATTTGTTCCAGTTCCGATAACTCTAACACGAATGCAAGGGGCATTGTTCAGGGCAATAATTTAACTTGCGTCACCAACAAACAGCTTTCTCTGACCTATGTAAACAAACATCCTGGAGAAATGTTCTGACTTTCTGTATAATGGTTGACATTAGCTGATGTAGACCAGTTGTGAATGATCAAAAATGTTCCTTTGTGAAATAAAGGTATTATTTCTGCTTAAGCTCACTTCTTTACTCTAGTTATGATTACTTTTATCAGTTCTTTTAGATAAATCCCAACAATTAAGGACATCTTTTGATAAAAGCTCAAAGTTAAATATTTTATTAGAAAATTAGCACTTTTCCACTCACGTAATAGTAAATAGTAGAATAGACTGTAAATTCTAAGATTTACTAATTGTCAAACATTTACAGTAGCACATACACACATAAAATTTTAACAATTCATCTTAGAAAATGTATAACTTGAGTTAGACAAGTCTTGAATAAAGTCAAGATTCTACTATATATCTAAAATTGTAAATAAAAATTCAATGGAGATATCATCAAAATATATTGAAATAGATTAATTTGGATTTTCAAATTAAGATAATCCTTTATTTTTATTACTTTCAAGAATCTATGATAATCTAAACATACAATATTAATAAAATTAACTATATCTACAGTTAAACAAAGCTTGTTATATAAGTTAAAATTCATTATTTGCCGACTTTATAAAAATTACTGGTGAAAGAAGAATTTTTATAAAAAATTACATGATACTGCAATTAATTTTTTTTATGACTTCAGTGGTTAAAAAAGCAGATTAAAAATTTATTTAGATTAAGAACAGTCAGTTATTGATTAGAAAAAAATAGAATAGTTTAAAAAATTACAGCAAAAGCAGATTATATAGATAAGATAATATAGATTTAAAATGAATAACAACATAGACCTATTGTGCTGTTATCAAACTACAAATCTGAATTCAAGAGGATTGTATACATTCATCCTAAATTTTGATATATTTTCTTTATTAGTAAATGTTCTGGTTTTAAAAATCATCCTGTTTTCAAGATGCAAGATTTTTTATTTATTGAAATTTGTGTGTGATATCAGCTATTTGGATTGGATTTGACAATACTATTAACCTTAGTCTTGGGCAAGTAGGGCACCTATTCCAGACCCCAAATGTCAAAAACATAAAAAAAGTAAACTTATTTCATAAGAGATAAAAATAAAATATTCAGAATCAAATCACATAACATAATTGTTAAAAACTGTCTATATAATTAAGTGGATAATACCTTATGTTGTATGGAATATAAGAATGAAAATTAAATAGGGTGACTATTTGTCCCATTTTTCTGGAATAGTTCTGATTTTTGGTACATGGTCCCATATCAGTAAATGTCCCGGATTTTTAAAATCTATCCCATTTTCAAGATGGAAGTTTTTATTTTTGAAATTTTCATACAAAATCAATTACATTTGTTAACACTGAAATGTGGGTTCAAAATATACATCAAATCAGTACTATCAAGTTAATGTCTAACAATCAGATTTTTACTATTCAAAATTTTTAACTCTAGCACAATATGGATTGCTTGTAGGTATTAAAATAAAATTTAAAAAGTATGTTATTGTTAGTTAAGAAAACAAAGAATCTGATAATTTAATAAATATATAAATATGAAAATAAAACATGTTAAAATTATATATCTGAAATTTTTCCTGTTCTGGAGTGGCATGAGTAAAAAATGATCAGCTTAAATATATTAATTACATTTTAGTGCTCAATCTTTATAAGTTCATACAAATTTTAGAATTATTAACCTACCTTAATTCAATTATGGTATTTTTGTATTTTGAAAAAATTTGGATTTATTTGTTACCATCTAAGCATTATAGATTACAAATTATTTAGAACTGAAAGAAAATACATTACAGCACAGTGGAATTGTTGTACATGTCATGATCAATTATATTTTTAATTTACTTCCTAAAGTAACTTACACTGATGATTTGAATGCATGTACTAATTATCAGAATGATAAATTGTTTCTATCAATATAATATATAAATGATCTGAAACTAGCATAACTGGATTAACTGTAAGATAAAGTATTGCTGATTTTGTCAATCAGTCTAAAAATGATTTATTAATTATTGATAATTTTAATATTAAATTTGACATATGATAATTCTGCAAAATCATCATATATCAAATTG
This sequence comes from Olivierus martensii, assembly GCA_000484575.1. NCBI lineage: Eukaryota > Metazoa > Arthropoda > Arachnida > Scorpiones > Buthidae > Olivierus > Olivierus martensii. Next base: position 10,653 of record AYEL01087826.1, read on the forward strand.
TCTTTTGTGGAGTAATCTTTTGTTATTCATGAAGAATAAATTCATAAAATTTGGTTTTTCTCTTTCATTGTTAATAGATTTTTGTACTAATAATGATGGAAGATGTAAAATATAAAACAGAATATTTAATTTTAAATCATGTTCCTATTGTCTTTTTCTTACATTTAGAAAAAATACATAATAAATTATTTATAACAAATTCAATTTTAATGGTTATATTAATTCTAATTAATTAATTAATAATCTAATAGCGCATTGAAAACTGCTTTTAATTGAAATTATTTCTATAGTTTATAATAATGATGATGTGACTTCCATTTTTTATATTATAAATAATAAAATATATATATACTTTATTAATCTGTTAATTATAAGATATAGTACAGTGGTCAAGAACATACGGCATGCACAAACTGAGAAGTTAGATTTTTTTTGTAGGCATTTTTTTAGAAGTCAAGACCTTTTCTCACATGACACCAACTGACTGCTGACCACTGATATAATATGTTGTGTACTTGATGTAGTAAACAAATATATGTGACCCAGGGAAAAAAAGTTAAGTTTGACTGATCTAGAATAATAAAATTATTTGTTGTTGAAATAAAACTAATGATTTTTGTACAATTTATTGATTTATGCATTATTTTAGATTTTATGCTATTTTAAGTATTATTTTATGATTATTTACAAATAGTTTTCTTTTTGATATATAAAGTTATTAGTAATTACACTGATAAATCACATGACTTATCTGCTTGATTTATTGATTTGAAGATGTAGCAGAGCCAAAAAATTAATATATTGCTATGAAATTTTTAATCTGTTTGCTGCCGTTGCCATGTTTATATAGAAGAAGTAATTGGCAGTGTCAAGTGGTTGATGTGTATACACAGCATGGTTGTGAAACAATTTTTATAAATTATTTTGCACTAATCTAAAAAACTTTTCAAAGTATAATTACTGTATATTTTAGATTATATTTATTATTATTGAATACCAATCCATAAAAATTTTTTCCATTTTATTATTATTATTTTTTTTTTTAATGGGCATGGCATGCTAGCTAAGAATTCCTGCCAATTCCTTCCCAGGAAATTACTATTCCACCTACTTTTTTTTTGTGTGAAAGAGTTAGAGAGAGTAAAAGAAGAACCTCTTTCCACTCAGAGTACTAAGAGGTTCAAAATGATGTGAAATATTGTGTAAACCATATACAGGAGGAGTGTATGAATTTTAAGTAAAACCTCAATAAGTCAGAAGAAAAAAGTCTATGCAAGAAATGAAAAAACTTAAAGTTTGCAGCTGTCCAAGGTTAAACAAAGTAAAGAAAAATTTACAGGAGTGAAAGGATATACAGGGTCGTGCAGGTAAATCCGGACAAATTTAACGCACGAATTTCGCTATTTCTAAATTATTCAAATATATGACATACAGTATTTTCAAAAAATTCATATTAAATATTTCAGCATTGTTTTTAAAACTTTTACAAATCCTTTCTGTAAAATGATTAATATAAGCCTAGCTTATATTGGTAAAAATATTGCACAAACTTAAAGAAACCTTTAATATTTTTTAATGTTAAACCTTTATAATATATTTGAGAACAATTTTCATGAAGCGAAACATCACTTATTTATTATACACTTATATATTAAAAATTAAATTTAATTATTTGGGTAACTCCCTGAAACTTATCATACTACATTAAATATTGACTGATTTATATAATTTGAATTAAATGTTTCAAAGCTGTTTTAGATAAAAATTTATTTATTATAATAAATTGTGATTTATATAAAACTTGTATTATATTGTATACGAAATTAATAAGAATCCGTTTAAATTTTTTAATTAAAGCAAAATAAAAATAAAACTTCGTTTCTAAAATACAAAACAAACACTGTAAATTAATAAGTAGCCAATTTTTCAATTTTACCACAAACTTTCCTCAAGAAATATATAATTTATAATTATTTGCCTAAATATTCATCTCAATCTAGTTAATTGTAACATAAACATTATAATCGATAACGAATGCATTTAGCATTAATCTCACGTTTGCATCTACGGTATATAGTACGCTACGGCTGATTTATGTTACTTTTGCATATTTGGGTTATATCTATATATTTTATAGAATATTTTTTCTTTAGGACTATACTGTTCTTAATGATTATACTGTACTCTATATGATAAAAATTTTATGTATAAAAGACATATTTATGGGCAGAAAACTTTTTAACTATCAAATTTGTATTCAGTTCAATAATGTACGAAATGAAAATGATAAGATAACAACGTGATTCGCGTATAAGAGATTGACCAAAGAGAAAATTTTTGAAATTATTTATGTCAATCAATATAAATTTCCTGGATACGAAAGAGAAACACGAAAAATTTTCTGATATGATGCACACGCCCATTTATATAAAACATCACGCCCTACATATGGTTTGCTATCAAAATAATTAGTTTCACGTAAATATTCATTACAAAGTTTATTTTTGTTTTTACATGTAATTTTTCTGTAAATTTTTGAATTAATGTATAACTTCTTTTTAACATTTATTTGAAAAGGAAACAGATAATTTTCTATAAAATTTTTCTCTGTTTATATGAATATTTTATATTTTTACTAGCGGCATTTTCACTTTAACACAACGTACTTAAAATGTCTTCTTTACAAAGAAAAAATTTTTATAATTTCAATTTTTCATAAAATTTTAGATGCTTTTCCTATTATTTTCTTTCTCTTATTTACACGACTTATTTCACATAAAGAGATATTGAAAAATATCCTTCAAAATTCAAAGTTTTCTATATCTTATAGACTATAATATACAGTACATAACACTGTATAGACCAGCGATCTCAAACTCGCTGATCTATACAATACTTTAAAGTATTTTTATAAACTGTGTTGAAATTAAATAAAAAAGAATTTTTTCAATATAAATTTCTTCCATTTCAAACTTGTAAAGATTACTATCATTTACAAATAGTTTTATAATTTTGAATATGAATTTAGGCAAATAATTTTAAAGAAATTAGAACGCAAATAGTTAACATAATTAATCCTTCAGACTATTTATATCATTTAAAAATCTTTATTTTTCCTGAAAAGCATAAATTTTAAATGCAACCCCCAAACAAAGATGAATTAAAGTGATCCGTTGAAGAGAATGATTTTGAGACATTGATATATAGTAGCCTATAACATCCAACTTTAACAGTGAAGGACGAAGAAAGTGTTTTATTTCTGTCTATTTACGTCTTTTTTTATAAAAAAAAAAGAATAAGAACAATAAATTTAGAAAGCTGGAATCTGTTCTAAAAAGAAGGAAAAAAAAATTGTAAATTATTTTAAAAATCTATTAAACAATTATTTTGCAATACTTTGCAAGTATTTAATTAAATGACGAAACTTAATTGAGATTTATCAAGAATATATTAATATATGTATAATTGATTTATACCATAAAAGGATAGCAGACGTTTAATTACCTTTCGTAATTTTAATTTAAAACATATGGACTTATACGGCTGTAGCACTCATTACTGCTCGAATTAGAGATGTAGGTCAGAATTAATTTTTGAAATAAATTCAAATAACCTAAATATCAACCGATATTATCAGTTTTTGTTAAATTTAGAATCATGAATAATTTATTTCCCGAAAATGCGAAGAGGAGTCAAACGAGAACTTCAAAATTGCGAAACATTCTTTCTCATGCGACTAAATTTAGGATTAGATGAAACTTTGATAAACTGATAATTTCCTGGTTTAAAATTTATACACGGCACTTAAATATTGAAAGAAGACTTTAAATTTCATTCTTCCTTTCGTATTTTACAGAGGATAACTAAATATAATGATTATGGAAGAGGATAAGGAAAAGTTAGATCCATAAAATAAAACAGAAATAGCGGTTTGTGAAAGGAAATATGAGGTCAACAAAACAGTCTCTTACTATTCTATGAGCAGGAAGTCAACAGACTCATAATAATAATAATAATAAAATAGCGTAGATTTAAATAACCTCTATAAACATAAAAAAGTGTTTTGATACTATACTTAAATGCAGGTGAGAGATCCGCTTTCACAGAAAGGTATATGGAGTAACATTTAAGAACCGGATATTTTTATGTGTTTATAAAATACATTACTACAGTTACGTTCGCACGCCTATTATATAATTCCTGTATAAATAGACCGTAACATGTAAATAAATTATAAGATATAATAAACCGAAACTTTATCTATTTACTTTAATTGAAATTAAGTAATTAACGCTTGGAATTATTCCAAAAAATCAAAACTCTAACGTTACAATAAGACGGCCAAAAATGGATGCCACTACTGTGTGACGTCACGTCTTACTCGATTGTCGTCTGTTTCGTCATCTTCGTCATTTGAAGTATGGAGGCGTTTGGAAATGTTTCCTAATATTTTTAATTGCTTTAAAAACATTTGAATCATTTACTTATTTTAAATTTACAAACATTATTTCATTTATTTTTTTATATAACTTATATATAATTATAACAACTTTCTTACTGTATATCGATAAACAATATAAACTAAAGAATGTAAAAACTTTGTCATATGAATTTTAATTTAACCAAATATTGTACTTTTGACAAATTTAACGCTTGGTTAAATTAAATAATTTAATAAACCAAAATAGGTGTGATATATAAAGCTTTGGCGCTTTGAGAAGTGTTTTCCTACGTTTCATTGGCAGTTTTCCTATTCAACAACTCTTCCGTAAATACTGTATTCTATTTTACCTATAAAATTATGAAGTTTGATCTTTTAACTTTACTGTAAATAACAGCAATCACAGTTTCTTTTTAATTAAAAAAAATACATTTATTATTAACAAATTCGGTTTAAGTTTTAAATGTAGCAAATCGATTTTTTGAATTTTTGCAAAAAGTATTTAAATATCTAGTGGAGTGCAATAAATTACTGAAACCTTGGCTGATATTTAAAAAAAAAAAAGAGAGAATAATTAGTTACATTCGGTTTAAGTTTTAAATGTAGCAAATCGATTTTTTGAATTTTTGCAAAAAGTATTTAAATATCTAGTGGAGTGCAATAAATTACTGAAACCTTGGCTGATATTTAAAAAAAAAAAAGAGAGAATAATGTTAATCAACGGGTGGTCATTTCGATAGATAACTCGAATTCGTTTAGTAATTTTTCGACGCTTAATAAACATAAAACGTCTAGATGATAATTGATAATAAAGGGTCAAGGCGATATGAATTAAGATCTCGACATGATTTTTTTTCCTTCAAAATTTAAACGCAAATTATGAAAAGTCATAAATGCATTCGGAACTTTTCTGAATTTTCAAAAATTTTATTAATTTATTTATTTTACCTAATTTATTTATTTTGAAAATGATAGCGGGCTTTGAAAGAATGAAAGATAAAGTGAGGTTAGAAAGATAAAAAAAATACTTAGAAGGATCCTACCAAAAAGATGTGATAAGTCACTAGAAGAAAGATGTATTTGTGTTTTCATAAGGAGTGCTATCCAATACACCAATTTTGAAATTTGATAGGCCCTCATAATGAAAATAATCGCATCTTGAAAGATTGAATTACAAGACAGTTTCACTATAAAAACTATGCAGTTCTTTGTAATCACACTAATGAGTAAAATCGCAATTTATTTATTAGCAGCGTTTAATCACTGAGGTGTATAAAAAGAATTTATTATACTATATAGAAAGTAGGCCTTATAGTAATAAATATTTCAATTGATACGAATTATTAATATCACCGTCCAAACTGCTGTAATAAATTTCCGAAATGGGAAAATTATGATTTCAATCAAAAAGAGATCTTTCCGGTTAACCTCTTTAGAAAAACTCGTTTGTGGAACATTTCGTGTACTTTGTCGACGAAAAAACAAACCTATTAACGTAAAAAGTAGAACATAAAAATTGTATATGGAAAATCGATGTGTCTGCATCTGCGATAAAGATGAATTATTGAATATCATTTGAAAAAATTACGATAAAACATTATTTTGTTTTCAAAAATAATAAAATATTAAACAAATAATTACTACTGTACTTGAAAGAATAAGTTATGCGAAACCAAGACAAACTGTTGATTTATATACAAAGTTAATCTTTTGTAAGTTTTTACTTCAATTTTAAAGTATTGTTTGAGGATATCACATCGCTTAAACATTATTTAACAGAATCATTTTGATAACGAAAAAAGTTTTGGCAACTTAAACACACCAGACGGGTTTCATTCTAAACAACCCCAAATAACCTCCACCCTCTCAACACATTCTTAACATTCCATGTCTATACGCAAACCAATTAAATGATCGGACTACGGATGACGTACGTAGTTATACCCATATTAGGTCAGGAACTTTCAACCTGTCATCCTTTACGACTGCGCACTATACCCACGCCGTATAGTGACTCAACTGCGCGACATTGATGTAAAAGTGTTGGATGACGAAACGCAACATCTAGAAGTTTCGTTTCTTCACTGAATAAATACAGTTCCCCGAGCTGTTCCGGATAATTGAACTTCAGAATTTGTTTCTACAAACCTTCAAATTATCTTACAACTGAAGGTAAGTTTTACAATCATTTATTCATTTATTTCGGTACGATTAATTATTACAAGTTTAAGTGAATTTTTAATTATTTTTCGAGAATTTTTGATTTTTTTAGACCACTATTTATTATAGATTTCTATTGGGTATCATAGAACTTTTATTACAGTTTTTCTTGTTCACATAAAAGAGTTGCGAGTTTCTGTTAAGCAGACTAAATATAGGAGTTAATAATAACTTATATATCGCAGTATAAATTGAATTCTTTTAACTTTTCAAACCACTCTTAACGTTATCTCCAAACTTAATAATTTATCTACATTCTAGGGATATATTTATAAACAATTCAAACTTGCGAAAGTTTTGTAAGAGTTTCATAACTAATCTAGGTAACCGTGCCAGAGGTTTCTGGGTTATAAAAGTCGCTTTTTTCTTGATAGAATGGCACCTGAAAGAAAAGTTCCCATCTTGCGATCTGATTGCCACGTCCTTGACCAAGAATTTAATTCAGTCCGAGAAAGGTTCGAGGCAGAAATGAAAAAGATGGAAGAGGAGATGAATAGATTCAGATCGCAACTGATGGACCAAGAAAGAGAAGCATACACTCCATCCATCCAGCAGCGATCCAGTACAACTACTACCACAACCACAATGTCCAGTACCAATGATGGAGGCACCCACAAATCAGAATTGAAGACTTGGCTAGATGGATTGAATTCTCCTCTCATAAAGGACTCCGAAGATGGAAAAATGTTAAAACTGAGATTCGATGTCAGTCAATATGCTCCCGAAGAGATTCTGGTGAAAACGGTTGAAAATCGTTTACAGGTAATACAATACCCAATCTATAGTATTAATAACTAGAGTAAGATAAATACCGGGTAGTTTATTAATAACTTAGTTCGTAAATTGGCTGATATAGTGATTTTTCTGGCTTATCTGCACTCGTTTATAAATACCGCTGCCTTGAACAAATGTCACCTGTTTTTGGCATATATATATATACTACTATGGTTTTGTTGGTTAATGCAAATTACTTGCCAAAAATTGTTAACAGCAAAGATTATTTAAAGTAAAACTTTGTAACAAAAACTAACTGCTAATTTAGCAATTTTTCTTGATAGCAAATTTGTTCTCTTTTCGTCAAGCATTCTTTCTAGACAGGATTATTTGTATCTGCCACATAAAGCATTAATCTTTTAAAAATAACTGCGAAAGTCTATAAAACAAATAAATAAGAAATAATTGTCTGCTTTTGTTTATTTTCATAATGTTCATTAGAAAATCTTATATATTATAACCGAAACGAGTGACGCCCTTTTGGGTGTAGAGACTAATGGCTGCACTTCTAAATTTGTAAATGTAGGCAACATTATTACCATAAACTGTCTTAAATGACTAATTGGTTTTCGACTCTCCACCTGTGTAGCACAACCTTACAAGGAAACTGAACTGCTGCCTGTCAGGTCCCACGCCCACTTTGACTGGTTTGTTTATAGTCAGATAGAAGCCAAAAGCAATACGATTCTCTCCCCGCTAACATTTTCATAGACCAAAAAAAACGCATGTGCCAAAAATAAAAAAAGTAACTCTTTAAACTATTAGATAATTTAGATATATATATTTAAATTCCAGGTTCAAGCCAAACACGAAGAAAAGTCAGAAAATAGGTCCGTTTATCGGGAATACAACAGGGAATTTTTATTACCGAAAGGAACCAATCCAGAGATGATCAAATCTTCTCTTTCTAAAGACGGAGTCTTAACTGTCGAAGCTCCTCTTCCTGCTTTGGAATTCAAAGAAAGAAGAATTCCTATCGACACTGCTTAAATGCAACATTACTTCGCCCACGTACTGGGTACTATCTTTGAAAAATAATTTAGAAGTTCGTGATTTTTTTCCCTTCTGTAAGAAATATTTTGTAAAATTTTATTGGTGGTGTTTTTAATTATGTAAGATTAAATACTCATTCCACTAGAGAAGATTCTAACGAGACTAAGTCTCGGATGTTTTGTTTTTTTGGCGCAATGTATAAAGTTTGTGTAAAATTTTTAGTTTGTCTGACAAAGTATTTATTTTATACTTCTGATTAATAAAATTTAAAATTGATGGAATTTTTTTTATTTCTATAAATCGATTTATTAAATACTAAATACAGTACACAGATGATAAGCAACCATTTATTCTATTTTTCTCGGATAGCATATGGAAAACTGTACGGCTTTATTCATTCAGCCGTTTATTAGTACACTTAGATACTATGTTATATCCAAAGTTTTAATGAAATATTTGATACTATAAAAAATCGATTCATAAAATATATTTTGAATAAAACTCATTGATTTAAATCACGCAGCTGAGAGAAAATTCTGATAAAATTTGAACACGCCCAAATTTTTTGTAATCGATTGATTTTATAATAAAATCCACTGACCTATTATCAAAAAATAAAAATAAAAATCTGTCACTCATTAATATTCCTATAATATTTTAATATATGTTAAAACTTTACAGGAATAGAATAATTTATAAGGATTCTCGACTTGAGCTTCTATCTCCCATTTTCAAATAACATTCCTTTCTGCAAATCAAATTATTTCAAACTTCTATTATATATTTACTCAAAATTTAATAGTAGTACATAATAATTAATATAATAAGCCTATTATTGTACTGTTGAAAGACTTACTTTCGAATAACAGACATAAACTACAAACATTTTACTGTATTTTCTTTAATTTTTGCAGAGCATAAAAAACAGATTATCTTAAATCATGAGTAATTCACTAGATCTCCAAACCGGAAATAAGAAATGGGTTTGCTTACACCAGTATTTTCAAACTGTGGAGCGCGAGTCTATTACAAGGGAGGCGCGCAAGAATTAACAAAAGTATCATTTTTAAAACATACAAGCAAAAAATAAATTCAAATTGTTGTCGGAAAAAAATGAATCAGCAAAAGGGTTAAAAAATACATATATCCATGTATTCAGAAACTTTCTGCAGTAACTGTTTTAAAGTCAAAATATCGATCTCGTTTAGTTATTGAAAAAGAATTGTGAGTAGCTAAATCGTCAATGACACTCTAATTTGAGAGAATTTGTGCTGAAAACAAGCCCACCCATCGCATCGCATTAAATATTATGTTGTATTAAACATGTATTCTACTCTTTTTTGTATATTTGTTTAATTGTATTAAAAATTATTCCACCATAATAAATATGTATTTTTTATATATAAGAATTTTATTTATACAAAATATGGTATATTGTTTTGTTATTGACATCAGAGTGCAAAGGGTTAATAAATTTTTCTCAGTTTTTGACAAATATATTTAATTAATGAAAATTTGCATAATACTTCATTTTTTTATCGATAATTTAAAAAAATATTATCCGATTTTCTTCATACCTTATTTTATTTGGAAGACTTGCCGCTATCTAAAAATACCAAAGATTTCGTTGTATGGCTAAGATTCCATATAAAAAAATCATGCTTTTTTGATCTTATATAATGAATGATGGATACAAGAAATAAAATTTGAACAAATATTTTGTCATTAAAATGATGATAAAAAATGTAAAAAATTGTAAAAATTTCAAAAAATTTCAATGAAAATTTAGCAAGATTTCATAATTTTAATTTTTTGCATATTAATTAGGCTTATTATGTAAACGTTGATGGATTTCAACAGGTTAAATAAATTACTGTGGATAATTGCTTGATAATGAAATAGTTTCTTTGCAAAAGCAAAAATTATCTTTGCAAAATGAAAAAGTGGTATATATTTATATAGTTTTGTGAATCAAAAATTTATTAACTGAAAGATTCCTGTACATTGAGTAATGGAACTCAAAACTTTTCTTTTTAATTTTATTAACAATTTTATACAAATAAAAATGACAAAATTAGGATCGTGGACTTTTCTTTATAAGCCACTTCCAGGCTGAAGGTATAAGAGTGGGATCGTTTTTATTGATAACCGTGGAATTATGTTGATATTTTTCTATTTCAGTTGCTTCATATACGTAGCCTTCGTATTTATTAGGAATACATTTTAGAAGCGTAGTATTACTCCAACCGATGTCTAAATTATATTCAAGGAAACGTTTTGTGAGAGCCATAGTGGTATTCTGATAATGTAGGCTTTATGTTTCTTGATCCTAGTTTTAAGATTACGGGATGTATAGCCTATGTACGCTTCATGTTTGTTGAGATCTAGATTTTTAAGAGGGATTTTATAAACACCTGGCTGGTTGATAAAGGGTGTATTGTCTTTGTCATTATGCAGCAAATTAAGGAGTGTGTTTTTCCATTCAAAAGCAAGCTTATGGCCAGTACAACACTCAGTCGTTTTACTTAAATTCATGAGGATGGTAGTAGATTGGAGTTTACTGTAAGCAATATTTTGCAAAGGAGAGATTTTATTCAACTTCTTTTTAACTTGTTGTAGGATTTTGATGAGGACTTTTGGCTTGTATCCGTGAGATATGCCATGTCTGATAATAAGTCCAATTTCTTTGAATTGATCTATATAATGGGTGTTATGAGTGAATGTGCGTTTAAATAGAGCTCTAAAGGCAGCTACTTTATGACTCCAGGCATCAGGTGAAGTAGCTGGGATGAATATAGGAGTATAAGAAGGTTTCCTATACACAGTAGTGGAATATTCAGCATTGACGATACTAAGATTTATGTCCAAAATAGTGAATGTGTGAATGGCTACATTGGTCAAGTTTAATATTAAGCCAAGGGAAGTATCGCTAAGAGCGTTGACGATTTCATTGTTATGTTCTCCTCCATCCCAGATTATTAAAACGTCGTCAACATAGCATTTATAGAGTTTGATGTGTGGAAGAAATGGATGCAGAGCTGGCTTTTCTATGAGCCAAATGGTTAGCTCGGCAAGGATAGCTCTCATAGGGCTCCCATAGGCATGCCTTTATTTTGTTTAAAGATATGTCCATCGAAAATAAAATAAGAATGGAATGTTACAAGATCAGAAATTTCTCTTAGACATGATGGAAGACCATCAACATAGGGCAAGTGTTCTTCGAGAAATTGAAGAAGAGCATGGGAGGCAGGTATTAACTCAAAATCCTTACCTTGAATCCAATGAGATAGATGACTTACCATGGGTTTAGCCATTGAGTAGGAAGTAAGAAGCAAGAAGGATGAGGAAAGTGTAAATATAATAAAAGTTCCTACCATAAGAATGCATGGTAGGTCACAAGATGAAAGAAGAGAGTTAGCATCCAACACCGTTTAACCAAAACAAAGTCTCAAGTTATTTACAGTATTTACATAGTTGATATTTGAAGCAATTTCTCAACAACAATCATTTCCTACAATCTTCAGTTTGTCGAGAAATCTTCTTGATCACAGAGAGGATAAAGAAAGTCTTAATTTAAAATTCAGTGAATTTAAAAGTTCATTACTAGTCAGTAGTTTCAAAATAACTGTTGAAAAATTTGTTAAAACACAGTGTTTATTGTTCTTGTCTAAAATCCACTTTATTCAATTCAATTTCAAAAGCCTTTAGCTCAGTTCTTCAAGCAAGTTGAAGGAATGTCAGAAGCTAAACAATCACAAATTAATCAAGTACACTGTTAATTACATGCAGATTTCAATGTATCACACAGCCTTAGTTAATTTGTTAAAAAGAAGACAGTTAATTACATTGATGAGTACATGCTGCAAAACTGACAATGATAAGAATCTAAGATTAAAAAACACTTTCCCGATCAAAATGAACCTGGAGATGACAATAACAACAAAAAAAATAATATCAAAGCTCCACCAAAGAAGGCAAGAGAGAAAGTTTACAATAATAATAAAAAACAGTAGAAGGAAAATAGAACAATGAGCACAAGCCCAAGTCAGATAAGAGAAGTGCGTCCATTCAGGACAAGTTACCAGTTGCTGATCATTTTCGTAACCCCAGTTATGTTAATGTATTCCCTCAGTTCCCTGAAAGAATTCTGATTTTATGTCATCCAGTGCAATTTGCAAGGCCAGTTATGTCCTTCTTCGATAGCCTTCCTGTCGAGTTTTAATCTCTCATTATTGTATTTTCTGCAATAGAAAAGATAATGTGGAACATCTTGAACACTTTGTTGATCACAACTGCAGAATTTGTTATCACTAAGTCCAAATCTTTCGAGAAACTGTAGGAAGTTTCCATGTCCCGTAAAGATTTGTGTTATGTGAAAATCAGGGGTAAATTGCTTGTTTTTGAGTCTCTTCTTGATATCTGGGAAGAATTCAAAAGTGATTTTCCCAGTGTTTCCATTTTCCCACCTTGTTTGCCATTCTTCAATAGTTTTTCTTTTGATCATTAAATTTATAGTACTGATTGGAATTTTATTGTAACTACAGTGTGTGTGTTGACTCCCTGAATCTTTCTCGCCAGTTTGTCAGCTTGCTCATTTTTTTTATTTCCGCAGTGCCCTGCAGTCCAACAAAAGGTAATATTTTCCTTATTGTTTTGATTAAGTTTTTTATTGATTTGAATGCTTAAGGGGTGATTCTGTTTAGGATTATGTAATAGTTTCAAAACCATAGTGCTGTCTGTCACTATCTGAAGAGGTTCAGAATATTCTTTGATATTTTTATTAATAAATTGAAGACTTTTGAGGACCGTGAAAAGTTCAGCTTGAAGTATTGAGCAATTATTATTCAGTTTGAAGTAGGCTTGATATTTTATTTTCTCCCTCTGATCCATGATGACGAATGCTGCACCAACGTGATTATCAGTTTTTGAACCGTCTGTGTATATACTGGTTCCTTGGAAATTTTCTTTGTATTCATTAATATTTGGCTGATTGAGAATGGCTGGGTGTCCAAATGAGTATGTTTTAGCAGGAGTTTCAATTCCATAAGTCTTAATAGTATCAATGAGTCCTTTTGTCTGTTGGTTTGAATTGAGCCCAATTTTGTTCAGAATTTCAATCTTTGTTTTGTCCATTTCCCCATTTGTAAGTTTCCAGATCTGGCTGATTTCTTTTATTTTCAGATCAATTGGAACAATTGCAGATAAGACGAGAACTGCCTCAGTGGATGCTGTACAGTAAGCTCTGCTTATTCTGAGTGCATTCTTTCTTTGCACTCCAAGAAGTCTATTTCTTGGTTTGTTTTTCTTAATAGTTTCTTCCCAGATTGGACAACCATAAGTTAATACTGGCTCAATTGCTCCACAATAGATTTTTTTAATAATTTGTGAATTGATACCCCAGGAATTACCAGCAATAGTGATTAATTTACTCGTACGTTTATTTGCTTTTTGCACAGTATAATCAATGTGCTGTTCCCAATTTAGTTTTTTATCAAAGATGATTCCCAGATATTTAATTTTATCAACATTTTTAATTTTCTTATCTCCATTTCTTATTTTGATTCGTTTGCTTAATATCCTATTTTTAGAAAGTATCATTGCCTGACTTTTTTCATAGTTAATTATTTGTTTTGAAGTGTTACCCAGTCCTCCACAATTTTTAGAGCTTGATTTGCCAAGTTCTCAAGTTTGTCTCTGTTTTTATGTGAAAGTAAAATAAGTGTGTCATCAGCAAAAGCTTGTATAAATCCATTATTACGTATACTAATAAATCCATTGCCGCTACGCCAGCAATAAAAGAATATGTCAGTGATCGAAGAATGATTTTATAAAATAATTATTTCAAAATTTAATGCAATTATTAAGCAAAATTTCTTTATTATTAACGAAGTTTGTCCTATTAATTAAGAATATATTTCTTTATAAAAATTAATTACGGAATTTTTGGGATAAGTGGAAAGAACAAATTATAAATTATCTGATGCACTCGTTGATGAAGCTGTAATATATAATTAACCATGAGAAAATGCATTTTTCTAAATAAATTCCGATTGAATTCAAAGATTCATCTTGAATCTAAATTAATTCGTCTTGAATCTTAATTATTTGATTCCATATGCTGATTCCACTGAGAACTTCTTCGCTATTCAAATGAAAAACATGATCTTCACTTATGTCATTCTGGGAATTAAAGCATGTTCACTAACTTGGTGCACATTAATTCGTTTCCTTCCAATCATTTTCTCAAAGATTAATTTAGCGCCGTTGGGTAATCAGTCTTTTGTTGCCTTATTTCTTAGCAACGTTATAATTATTCTGCATTTTATATCCAATTAATTAGGAGTAATTTCAGAAGTTTCTATAGAATTTAATTAAAATACTCCACTGGGATTAAAGTGTTTTGCCAGGGGCGTTAAAAGATGTCGCTGGGCTCAGGAGAAAATTTACGTGGGGAAAATAATTTTAAAGTTATATGGTTCATATTATCCCGTTTCAAACTAAATTTCAGCACCTTCCTTATACGATTAATTAGCGTGTAAAAAAATTTCAGGATGATGTTGAGCCCTTTTGAATCCCGGGCCTGGAGAATTTTACCCCATCATCCCACTTCTCTCATCGGCTCTGCTTTTGCTGTTCGTTTGAAAGTGTACCTGCCTTGAGGCTTACTGCCATGAACCCCACTTAATCTTTCTTGACGTCATTAAACATTCTATCTACTGGCAAACGATCATACAGTTTAGAAACAAAAAAATCAGTTGTTTGTTGAAAAATGTGATGTCAATACTTGGTGGATCTAAAGTCATTCAGATACATTACTAAGGGTATAATTGCAATGATTATAAAACCTATAGACAATCTATAGATTAAAGTGCATAAAAGAATCAGAGGTGAAATTCGGTACTGTTTTTGAAATATGCATACGTTTTCATACGAATCTTTAACACATGGAATCGATGACTGCGCATTAAATTACGTATCGGTAGGGTGGATTGCTAACTCTAATAGTCATTATTATAGCAACCTACTCGAATATATCACTGATTTGACTCCTGTTTTTTGTGATCATTGACTTATAGATTTACTTCTTTCGTTTGGTACTATTATTACCGGGATTTTACAAAATTATATCATCTTGCAGCTCGAAATCATCTAGTACGCATTTTGTGTATTTTTCGTGTCTATTACTGTTCTTTTGTTGTTTTATTACTGTTCTTTAGTCTAACCGATTATATAGATCGGTTAGACTAAAGAACTGCTAATTTGTTTTTTGGCATATTTTTACGCCCCCTTTCCAATCAGGGAGATTACTGAAGAGTGGGGCCAGTTCCAACCATGGGCTGCACCCACACCCGTGGAGGGGGCTGGATGGTGAAGGACAGGAATCATCGTGCCGGGCTCAGTACCCCGAAAAAATCTGGGACCCGACCTGGGACACACACCCGGGTCCTCCTGCGTGGCACGCCAACACGTTACCACTCGACCATCCGGCTGCCCCGTGCTAATTTGTTATTCGGAGAAATGATCGTTGTTTTATACAGTCCATCGCGAATGTTTTCACCGATAAAACTGCCTAATTTTGACACGTGACTGTAGATTGACAAACATCTTGACTAATTGAGAAATCTCGTAGAAAAAATTTAAGGATGAAGTATAGTTTGATATTTCGGTTACAGGTATGAGCTGTCAACCAAACAGATGGATGAGGAAACAACTGTAATCGGACTGATTGATGATTCACTCATCTCCGCTGAATTTTCCTAAAATCATTTGATAAAACTATCCTGGTAAATAGCAGATTAGAAAGGAAATATTCTGTTTTATTTTCCATGCGCAAGAAACAACATCACAAACATCACTGACCAAAAATATAAAATAGATACATTAAAATGGATGATGTTTATAAAATTTATAGATTTTTGTGTTATTTTAATTACTATATATCCTCTTTATCTACTAATTGATGCAAAATTATCGTCTGAAAAAAAGACCGCACTTAATCTACCAGAAAGCCAACATCTCATGCGGACACATCACGCCATCTATCGAATAAGTCATAAAATTGAGATATATGAAGTTTTTAATATTTTTTTAAAATGGGTATTTTAAAAGAATATTTAATAGTCACAAACTCATAAGTTCAGCTTATAGAAACTCAAATCAGAAGGATTTATAAAATTTTATTGTATAATCTTTGAGATATTTCAGTGCAAAGTTGTACATGACACTAATGAGGATAAACAAATAGATTGTTGTTAAGTAAGTCATCAAATAGCAGACACCAAGCCCCGGTCCAGATCTTGACCCTTGCGGACAGCCACGATCAATTTCTCTCTGAAAATGTATGTTCGGGGTGTTGATTTCAATTGTACGATTTTGGAAGTAACTTTGCAACAAAACATAAAGATTCTTTGGGCAGTTAATGTTCCGTAATTTCTCCAATATTTTCGGGTGCCATGCATGATCGAACGCACCTCTGAAGTCAATCGAGAGCATTAATGCATGTTCCTCATGTTTCCAAGCAGTTCTGATAAATTTATTAACATTAAGTAGAGCGTCCAAGCAACTTTTACCAGGTTGGTAAGCATATTGTTTCTCATTCAATGGTTTATTTTTGTTAACAAACCAATTTATTCTGTTGATTAAGAGTCCATCTAAAACCTTTCCCATGTTTGAAAGGAGTCCATCTAAAACCTTTCCCGTGTTTGAAAGGAGAGAAATAGGTCGATAATCGTTTGGCTTGTCTGCAGGTTCAGTTTTTGGAATTAGTTTTATATCCGCTTTCTTCCAGTTATTAGGAAAATAACCTTGTTGTAAGCACTGGTTGTAGATAAACACAAATGCTATTGGAATAGCCTCAAATGCATTCTTTATCATTTCTCCTGTTATTTTGTCCAGTCCAGGTGATGTATTTGTGAGGAAGTTGACTTTGACCTGTCCTATTTTTATTTTATTATGCACTTTATTATTTATCGTTATTTTCTTATTATCTAACGTATTATATTTTAGTTTAAAAGTTAACTTACTTCCCACGTTCTCCGTCTCTGTCGTTAGCAATCATGTGATATGGAATTGGAATCGTCCTCCGGAAGAGCTGTCCCGGGTACTGACGTCGTCATCTAATCTAACTAAATTTACCACTGAGCCGATATGTGAATATAAGAATGGTCCGTATTGATGTTTTGTTCGATATATAAATGAATTGTAAAATCACAGGGAAAAAATATTTAAATCACAGAAAATTAATAAAGATCACAGTTAAATTTTGCTATGATTTAAATTTAAATCCTAGCAAAATTTACTATAAGTGATAAGATAGTTACAGTTTTCCATTTTCCTAACAATAAATCATCCCTATACTATTAATAGGAATGACCATGTTATTTTTTTTAAAGGTTTGCATATAGCTACTAGTTAGACATTTACAGTCCTGGAAGAAATGATAGGACCACCATACAAACCAATTATTGAAAAGAAATATATTACACCCAATTTTGATGTAAGATTTGTGCAGTAAACATTAATTAAAATCTTCCACAACTGGAAATTTCAAGCCAGAAGAGGATAAAATGATATATGGCTAATATTAACACCTTGTAAAAATGATAGGACCAGTTTAGAAAAATTGAGGCAAATGTATGAAATCAAAGTTTATTGAAACCAAATAACAAACATTTGATAAAACTGTAGCAGTACTAATATTTTGTGTACTTTCCATGTTGTTCTAACACTTCTATTAGCCTATCCTGCATTGAATTAATAAGAATTCTTAATGGATCATTTGAGATGCTGTCCCAGGCTGACTTCACTGCCATTTTCAACTCAGAAACATTGGTAAACAATTCGAATAATATCTCCCCATAAGTTCTCAATCGGATTAAGATCAGGACTGCATGCTGGCCAGTCTAACAGCTTGAGACCTTCGTTTTTAAGCCACCGTTTTGTTGATTTAGCCACATGAATTGGGACATTATCTTGCTGAAACAGAAGTTCTGGATCATTTAATTCATCTTGTAAAGGTAGTAAATAGTTACCCAGAATGTCTTGATAGTTGTCAGCTGTACTGCGAGCTTTAACAAAAGCCACAGCAGACTTTGCATTGCCAGAAAATGCAGCCCATATCATTACAGGTTCACCTCCTTGTACTCAATGTGATAGAAGCTTGGATTCCATACGGAGGTCGTGCCAATAATAATTAAACCCATCAGGCCCATCCAGATTAAATTTTTTCTCATCACTGAAGATGGCATGATTCCAGAGATCCTTATTACCAATATGCTTCTTTGCAAATTCTCGCCGAGCATCAATGTGTTGTTGTAGAAGCCTAGGTGTTCCTTTCATTTTGACATACTTGTGGTTCTCAGAGGCTTGTAACACATTTCTGATTGTTCGAGAACACACGGGTAGCTGGAGTGATGATGTGATGCTGGGAGATGATGCATTGGTAACTGTTGCCGCCCGTAAGATCTGTCGCTTACTATGATTACTAAGCTTAGAGGGATGTCCACCGCTTTTTTTTACCATAACCATTTGGATCTCTCAAGAAGTTATGGATTAATGTTTTTGAACGCCTAATTTTAAAAGCAATTTGACGTTCAGAAAGTCCATTCTCTTGGTACGCAATAATCTGCCCTTTTTCAAAATCTGATAAACTCTTCCCATAACCCATATCATCTACACTCACAACTATTCTATCACTGCGTTTCAGTTTGCAAATTAGGTGCATACTAGCAACATATTTCTGTTTTTCTGCTTATTAGCTAAACTGGTCCTATCATTTTTTACCAGGTGTTAATATTAGCCCTATATCATTTTATCCTTTTCTGGCTTGAAATTTCCAGTTGTGGAAGATTTTAATTAATGTTTCTGGTTACTTTACTGCACAAATCTTACATCAAAATTGGGTGTAAAATATTTCTTGCCAATAATTGGTTTGTATGGTGGTCCTATCATTTCTTCCAGGACTGTACTTATAAGTCATTGTTATTTTGATGAATGACTTTTGTTATTTGGCCAGAAAAAATTACTCTTCATACTTAAAAATTTCAAATTTTTTCACATAATACTGTGGCCTACTACAATGAGTTATGTTACTTTTATATTTTATAATCTAATTTTTATATAAAATTAATTTTCATTTATTTTGACTAGCACTCATCTAATATATGAATAAAATATACTAATTATGCTAAAATAATACACTGACTTGAAAATAAATGAAATTAAATTAGATTAACCTTTCATCTGGTCCAAAGTTGTCCCTAAATCAGACATATTTCAACATGTGCATAAATTTCTCTTTATATCAATATATTTATAATGCTATGCACACTACTTACATAAGATTACTAATATTTAAACAGTAAAAATCAACTTTATATGGTTATTAATACATTTTTAAGCCATAAATACCTGTAATTTCAAGTTGAATATATCAGTTAAGATACATGGTTCTCAATAGGTGTTCTGATGAAGCCTGGTGAAAGTTTTGTAAAGTATTCTGGGACTTAAGCTAATCAATAGATGGTAGTAATATAACTATAGTATGTTATAAAAAAATTAGTGAGGCTATATCTAATCTGTAAAAAGTACAAACAAAGAAATTATACATATTGACATAATGGTCTAAACTTACCACCACTGATCCAAGGTTAGGCTGAACTCACATGAACCACAACAGAACCATATCATGACCACAAAACAGTGGTTGCTTGTGGATGGTCGTGAATTATAATTATATTAAATATAGAATGCATAATCTAACTTGGACCACCAACTGAAGTCAGTTTCAATGGCTGTTGCAACTTGTGGTTGATATCACCCACAAAATTGGGGTCGTCAGTGGTCGAGCGAAACTCTCACAATGTGACATACCGACCACTAGCCGCCGACTGCGCATATAAGTGGTTTGGGAGTGGTTGATTTTGACTACAACACAACAACACGGTAACCACCATTTTGTAGTCGTGGTGTGGTTCGTGTGAGTTCAGCCTTACCCTAATTGACTGTTCTGTATTTGTTAGCTTATTTTATAAGCAAAATTCTTTTGTAAGTTTTGTGTTTCTTAATTCTCTCCTTCCACTAAATATGAAATAAATTTCTATTATATACTCACTTTAGAAAAAGCAATTAGATTGCTGCATGCTGTAGATATAGATCAGGTAAACTCTTCTATATTTCACACTTGGTTTCAATCAATTCTATTAAATAATGTTCTTCAGTAGTTCTTTTTTGTCTTCCATTCCAAAATGGAACAAAAAAGTTTATGAATTAAGTTTGTCAATCTTTCAGTATAATAACTGCATAAATATCAGATTTGAATAAAAGTCATAAATACAGTAGATCCTTGTTTAATTGTTTAATGTCAATTTGCTATTATTTGTTAAGCAAAAAACAAGTTAATTAAAAATTATAGATTTTTAAGGCAGAGAAATGAAATAAAGCCATATTTTCATATACTTTGTCATCACAGAGTGAGAACAAAGTGAAAACCTATTTTAAAAAAACAAATTAGCAATATTTCATATGAGCATTAGCTCAAGTATACAATATTGTCTATAACAATATAGTAAATTATACAGAGCACAAGATATTCCATGGATTGGCCTGTTAGAAACCTAGGTGGTTCCTTGGCTTTCCAACTAAAGACCTGGGATTGAATTATGAATTTATTTCTTGAAAAATTTACTTTGGTATCCATGCCAGGCTCATCAGTTCCTGTTCTGTACATTCTGTCTATAAGACTAGTGTTAGGGTCTGAAGTGGCTTGATTGAGAACTAGAATTAAAAACTAATCATGGATATAACATATGTGAATACTGAGCAATCTTTTATTTAAAAATAAGCTTCTTTATCCATAAAATATGATATATAACTGCTATATAACATTTTACAAATAAATTGTGCTTTTTTTTCATTTCACTCCATTATTGAATACAGTAATATTTAAATTGGAAAAAGGTTATCAAATATTATTTCTTTTAATACCATAATCTAGGAATGTATCTTAACTTAAAACACTATAGTTTCAAGATAAGCTGATAACCAAACTACCAAAGATAGCGTTGTGTTCATACGCTATTTATAAATAAATGCATGTGCAACAAACAAACACATAGCTCCACTGTTGTTTTGAGAGGCATAATAATGAATTGTTCATCATGATATAGATATACAGAATATTTATGACTACCTTACTAAATTTATTTTGAAAAGTTAGCTTTCTTTTTAAATTTTTTAGTAGAGTAGTTTTAGTAAATAATAAAAATATGTCTTGTTTATTTTATTCATACTTATTACAGAAAACATTATGGAAAATAGTTTATTAATAAAGATAAATTAATATCACAAACCATGTCAAAAATTTTCTCTTTCAATTATAAAACACGAATATTTTTATATCATTTCAATAATAATTCAATATTTTATTTCCTAAACAACAAATTATATGATGATATATCATTTTTATATTTAAAACATTAATACTAAATTTAACTAAAGGGACTATTTTTCTTTTGTATAGAAATATCCATAACAATGATAGTGATTTATTATCAGCTTATCTTGAAACAGACTATAAATCAATGAGGATTTTGGTTTCAATTAAATTTATGGTTTTCAGGAACTTAACCCCAAAGTTAAACAAGAACCTACTCTATGTATTAGTTCTCTAATAGATCAAAGTATGTTAAAAAATGATTGATATACAGTGTGTCTTGTTTAATATCTGGATTAGGTTCCTGAAAATTGTAACACTAACTGAAACCAAAACTTTCATCAATTTAGTGCTGTGGTAATCAAATTGCAGCTTGTAAGCCACATAATGGTTCTTTGGTACCTTCAATATGGTTCTGTATCATGAAAGTCAATAGTTAATATGGAGCAATTACCTATTTTTAATTTTAAAAATAATTTGTTCATTTATTGTAAAATTAGTATGCATCTGTACAAAATAAATGCAAGTGAAATATGTAATAAACAATTTTTAAAACCATTGTTAAGATTACCTGAAAAAAACTGATGTGCTCTAATTGATCCAGAAAGAAACTGATTGTGGCTCTCAAGTGTTTGAGATTCTCCTATATGGTTCATAGTGGCATAAATTTGCCATCCTTGATCTATGCATTAACTTCTAAGAAGTGGGTTCGTCATTTGATCCCAGGTCCCCTGAATGGAAAGCAAAAGCATTTGCACCCAGTCAGTCCAGTTGAATGACCTTTGTGCTGTATAGTTTAATTAATATATTATTCATATTGTTATCTTATTTTCTATAATTATAGGTTTCCACCTCATTTTCTCTCTATTACAAAGGGAAATGTATGAAAACAGGTCTTTGTACTGTTTCACTGCCTTTAAATTTTTAATTTAGTTTTTCTGGTAATGTAAATAAAAAAAACATGACACTAAATGAAGCTACTGTATGTTAATTAACAACCCATTGTACAGACAACACTACAGATAGTAGTATTGATCCCACATCCATCATTGGAGGTAATATAATAATGATTGCATATTCTAAAATATTTTGCATATATATCATATATAATTTGAATAAAATTCATATATAGTATATTATTGAGACTTCTAGGAAACCAAATCTATTGAAAATGACTGATAATATATCTGTTAAAATAATAATTTATGCAAATATCCCCAACCAAATTTTGCATATTTGCTTACTAGAACAAGGTTTTCAAACTGTGGGTCATGACCAGGGCTGCCAAGAGAAACTTTCGGGCCCATGACAAGTTTTTGGTCCAGGCCCCACTTAAAAAAGTACATCATTTTGATTTAATAAAAAAAAATCATATAAAACATTAAATATTTATTTAAAAAATTTACAATAAGTTCAAAATTTGATACATTACATATCACAAAATTAAATAAAAAGAGAAATTTTATTTAATTTTAAATTTTTATTGCTTCATCTGAAATGAGGCCAAAAAAATTTTAAAACCTTTGTCTGTCAGAATACTGTTATATTGGCAATAGTTTATTTTGGCATAACTACTTTGGGTGTAGACAGTGCATTCTTGTGGCAACCTGCAAACTATCGGACATGTTATGTGAAATGTCGAACTCCACGGTCAGGCCCTTTTTGATGACGGTCCTGTGACAAAAGTCTTGGTTGTCACCCATCTTGGCGGCCCTGGTCATGACAAATAAAATGGATTAAAATGAATAGAAAAAAATGCATAAAAATGTTTGAAATACAGCTTATAAAACTTTATGAAAGTAGGTCATTTTTATTTACACTTAAATATATACCATCAGTAACAAATATGTAGTATTGTTTAATAACGAATAAATAAATCTAATAATTGCATGCAAAAGTGTCTTTGATTTACCATATGTGTACTAGGTTAGAATACAGAATGCAGTTCTTACAATAGGCTGCAGCCAAAAATTTTCAAAAATGCTGAACTACAAAAGCAATCTTTGAAATGATTGGAATGGATCATTATTAACAATGCAATTATGTCTGTTTTGATCATTTTTAAATTTCATAAATATGTAAAACTGAATAATAATAAAATCATATTAATACATTAATCTTAATCAACTAGTTTCATTTATGAATTTTCAATAAAATACTTATTTAGTTATGCCTGAAATTGTTTTTAATAAAAATTTTTTCAGATCTTATTCTTACTCAAAGAATTATACAATTGATAAATTCCTTTTATCTATAGATGTTTATTATCTACTTTAATGTACCTCAATTAACAAACCTGTATTTAAACTAGATTCTCCAGTACTATTACAAGAGCAAATTTCAAGTATTTCCATAGTATTTTTTTTATAACTTCTGAATATAAAATTTATATTTTCTAAATGCAATTCACATTACTGTAATTTTGAATAATTTTCATATCAATAATAGTACAATATTTCATAATTATTATGTTTGCATTTAGAAAATTTTCATACGTGATGATATCTGGAATAAGTTTATGTATAAGTTGAAACTAAGGACCTGTTAACCTAAGCAGAAAAAAATATTTTATATTCATAAGTTTATATAATAATAATAATATATTTTAGCATATTTCTTACTGTTATAGATTATTTAAAATTGTTGCTTTTTGTAAATAAGTTCTTTTTTAAATCTAGTATTTATAGATAGCAAATGTTGTAGGGATAACATCAGTAGTAGATAAACAATTGAAATTGTGTCCATTTTATTCATTTGATTTATTGGTATTTTGTTTCTCTGCAGAGGTCTGTATACATAGCAATTTTTGTGATCTGTAGACCAAGTTATTTGCTTAGAGCAAGCAATGCCTTTCTATCTGTATATCTGGTGGTCATACAAATAGTCATGCTCTTTCTTAATGCAGCTTGTTTTGTAGAAAAATACATCAGCAGTTCATTTGTGTTAAGTAACTGTTGGTAATGATAATTTGTTATATTGTTTTTGTATGTTGTGACAGCATTATATTTATTAGATGAAATATCCTTTAATTAAAATGTATTTTTAATAATAAATAATTTTGTTGGATTATCTGGTCTTGTATTTCAATAAGCCCTATTATCTCAGGATTGTCACCAACAAGAGTTAATAAAGTTTTTGTCAGTACCTGATTGTTTAAGATGTGTGTTTTCCGTGAAGAATCTTTGGATTCCAAGAATGCAATTTCTTCATAATATCAATGATATAATTTTAATTTTGTGTGATTTTTCATGTTTCTATAGATTGTGTATGTTTACAGTTTCCAAGAACAATTCTAAAGTTCTTTTCCAAAATAAGTTATTTTTTATTTTGGAAAAAGCTCAGTGTGTATTGATTTAATTGGTTTTATATTTTTTATATAATATTAATGAGATCTCTTCCCTTCTGTATGATATGAGAAGATTTATTTGGTTAATAGATAATTTAGGATGATGATGATACTTACGCTTACCCAATAATAATTACCTTTGGATGTTCTCTCTTACATGATTCCAAAGGAATATGCAAAAACTTGAATGACATATCGTGATTTACCTATTCAAGTGTGATTTTAAAATACACTGACGGAAAAAAAATCCCAACACCAAGAAAAAATTATTGTAGAGTATCTTATTTAAAGAGCTGTAAATAATTTTATTTTTCCTTCTATTTTATTTCATGATTTAAATATAGTTACTTTTCATGCATAATGAATGACAACATCATTACCGAATTAAATTTATCTATATAAAAATATGTTTTTTTTTTATGTGAGAATATATCGAATTCATTCACTCTATTTCTGGAAATTAATTCGTTACTACATCTTCCTACTATTTTTATCTCCACCTCCTCTCTAATTATGTATATTTTTACTTTTCAGTCGATCAGAAATTATATATTTATATGTAATGATATTATTTAAAATTAATTGAAAGTTTTGTTTTAATAGTTGTTTATAAAATTTAAAATTTGCATAAATGTTAGAATTATTTTCAATACAGTATAAGTTTTCATATATAAAGGGTGTTTATAAAATCTGTGCAATTTTAAATATTTATAGTTTTGGATTTATATTGTGATACAATTAATCTGTAAAAAGAATAAAAGAAAGAATTTTTAGATTTATTATTGGATTGTTCTACAGATTCTATACCTTCTTCACTTACAAGCTTAGTCTATCTCATCATGGCTTATCATTGACAGGACACATTCCTTGAAACTTCTTGAATAAGAATAAAATAATAATAATCAATTTTTGGATTGACGACAAAAGATACTAGACATTTCAGGGTTATAAATGTTTTCTGAAGATTAATTCTAATATATATAGCTATTTAAAATATGTAAAGATTTATTTTTCGTTATTTTTCTTTAATTATAACCATCTTCACTTAAAATTTAATTTAAAAAATATTCGAAATATTCATTTAATATTAAATTTATACTAGAGTAATTCAATATAAATTAACAATTCTTAATTATTATTTGTTCTAACTCGAATGAAATCTTTATTTATAAACAAATTTGAATAGTTAAATGAAATTTATAATTATATCAAAAATTATTCTTTATTACACCTATGTAATTTAGTTTGTTAATAAAGGCCCTAAAGTTTTCCTAAATTTTTTATTATTTTGTTAAACCTTCTTATAAAAAATTATAAATAATTTTTAATCACGAGAAATTGTTAAACATTGTTTAGAAATACTATATAGTAGTTCTTTGTATACATTTTAAATTTAATTCTTATTTAAAGCAGAAAATGATTTTCTATAAGTTTAATGCGTTAAATTTCGCCTCTCCTTTCAAAAGATATTTTATATTAATTATTTTATTAAATAATATAATTCAGTAGTAAAAAATTTAATATGTTTCTATGCTGTTCTTAATAAAACAATACTTCCGTTTCGTTAATAACCGTAGTGAATTTATTTGGACCTTTATATAAACTGTGCATAGATCTATAATTAACGAAATATGGAAAAATATTTGCATCAGAATTTCCATAAAACTCTTTCTTTGAGAGTTAATAAAACACCTTAATCAATATCTTTATATAATGACAGGTTTTATCGGATAAAAAGAATAACTTAATTTTGAATAGCATATCGTTTTTTTATCTTTCACATATCGCTTTATTCATAGCAAGCGATAATTTCTTTTGAATAATTTAGAGAATAACCTTGATGTATCGTTCCTAAATTTGGCTGTCATTGAATAAATTAGTATAGTTTTAAGTGAATATACAGAATATATTTAAGGAGTTATTCAGAATTTATGCAATATATATGCAGTATATACTGTATATGTAATTCACCTTATAAACATTGATTAAAAATTGATGAAATGGTCTTAAAATATTTAAAACTCAGAAATGTATATTTTTACAATGTACTGTAGTTGAAGCTAGTTTTAACAATTTTTGTTGCTTTTAAAGAAATTTTTATATCTCTTAGCGATTGTAATGTAACATCGCGTAGAATTTTCCTATAAAAATATCGAAAGAGACGGTCTAAAAAAAAGTTATATATTTATTCAACGCAATCAGCTGTTGATAAAATTAATATTAAATTTGCTATATGTAATTTTGCGTATGTTTAAAAATTATATTAAAGATATAAAAATTTGAAAATTTACTATGACTAGATTATTATGGTAAATATTTCGGAAAAGGGATGTTTTCAAGATATAGCCTCAAAATAAAAGAAGGAAAAAGTAGAAAATTTAAAGAATTTTTCAGAAAATCCACTTAACCGTTCTAAAGTAGTTTTCTTTTAAATGCAAAAATATCAGTTTGTTTAGAACTGAATTCCTGTTTTTTATAAGATATATAGTAATTTTTAATTATTGCCATAATGAATCTAATATCTACATTTTTATATTTTATAGAAAATATTCAATGAGAATGAAAGAATGGGATTCAGATAAAAACAAAATCGAAATTACATATTACTTTTCATAGACAAGTTAAAAAAGTGCTATGAAGTCAATTGGTCGCATCTTAAAATTTCTTTCCGTTCAAATGATTTAGATCTAATTTTAAATTAATTTAACATCAACAAGTGATATATAATAATCAATGCCATTTGATTTTTTATCCGAAGAAAAATTTTCGTTTTAATTTTATTATGCCATAATATCACTTATTTATTTTAACGAAGCAAAAAAATCGCAAAAAAATAAATAATTTTAAATGATGTAGAAAGAAGCAGAAAAGGCAAACATAATTGAATTTTCAACAACAAATTTCTTTTCTAATCTCCATTTTACCTACTGTGATTTTCTTCGTTCAAATGGAATTCTTAAATATATAAGTTATATATAGTAAATCGGGGAATATGTCGCATTGGATAATATGCTGCACTGATACAAATAACGTATTATTTTAATAATAAGACAATTTAAACTCTGCATATGCACTTGTTATCAATGCTATCGATTCAGAGGTGAATGATAGTTGGTAGACACCTTCAATTCCTGGCATTTATTTCCTGATTTTTGTCTGGAAATCAGATGACTTCATAAGTTTTTATGGTTATTTTTTAATCGATTATTATTCAAAAATCAACTTGAGAAGCTGGATGTGGATATATGTCCACATCTGCTCTTCTTAATTTACATCTTGTAGTTGTTTTGTCATCTTGAATATTGCCATTATGTCTCGTGTTGGTTATTAATTTGAATTTTAGCAATTTAACTGATATTCAGACAATATGCCACATAGATAATGGGGTAATACGCCATAGGGTATTTTACTCCATATTTCATTACATTGTTTCGTTTCTTATTTTTTGATCCTTTCAATTCTAAAATGAAATAAAATAGTACATGAATTACGCTGATCCGATCATTTGTCCATTGCCTATTCGGGAATACAATAATAAGTATAAATACTCGTATTATCGTGAATGTATGAATTTTATCTTATTTAGAACCCATTGGAGGATTCAGCCTATTGAAAATGACTAACATTAAATCAATATTACTAACGCAATAAAGAAAAAGATTTTCGCATGTTTTTCTTGCAAATACTTGCATAAATATTGCCCGATTTGGATGTAATTCACATATATTGTGAATTACATCCAAATCGGGCAATATTTATGCAAGTAATTGTAAGAAAAACATGCGAAAATCATATTATGAGATCATTTCAGGAACCAAATCTATTAAAAAATAATCAATATTGGATCATATTGTCTGGATGTATATGTCTTAAAACGCATACTGTAGCATATTACAGTTTTTGAATGTTATAACACTTCAAAGAACAAATAAAATCTATCTTACATATATACTAGTATAATTTCCTAATTTTTATTTATTATTCATTTTTATATATATTTTGCTGTTTTAAAATGTTTTGAAAAGTTGTAGCAAATTAATCTTAAAATGTTGCCTTTCGCATACTACCCGATACCTTGAATAATAATACGCTTCGCATAAATTTTTTTAAATTCATCTTTTGATTATTTAAACTTTCGAATGTTTTCTGTTTTTCTTTTATCTTAATGATCGTAGTTTATTCTGATATATGAGTTTTAGTTCTAATGTCAAACAGATCAAAGCAAACGCTTTTGAAAGAAAATGTTGCCATATTCTCCACTTTGCTCTATAGAATATTACTTTTCACAACTTTATTTTATAAATAAATTTACAATGCATTTGTATTAAAGTATAATGACGTGCAAAATTATTCATCCTTTAAAAAATAACAGTATAATTAATTTGGAGCGAAAAATATAATTTTAAAAAACGCACTTATTCATTGATGAAAGAAAAAAGATCAAAGAATAAAAGAAGAATGTTATTGTTCTTTTAATAATGAGCATTCTAGAAACAATGGAAAATAACAATAAGTTCATGACAATTAAGTTTCCAATATCTAATTTATTATTCAAAAATTTTCTGGAAAAATTTTTAAACAAAAATATTTCGTAAACAAAAAATCCTGCTGATGCGTCAATTTTTCTCTCTCTTTTTTATAATATATTTGTCTTTTTAATCTGAATATCAATAATGCATTTATACAGATACTTTAAAATTAAAAAAAAATTAGCAGTTTAATTAATCCAAGTATTTAAGTCGAATTAATAAACTAAATAACGTTTAATCCCAGTATGCAATAAGATTCCGAATATCTTAGAACTTCGGGAAAAATCTTTTAAAATGTTATAAATTGCAATATGAATGAAACTCTGTTCTATTTTTCTGTATTTAATAAAGCCAACAAAATACCCCTAAGTATAAGAGACAATAATTACATTATTGAAAATAAGCGTTGCTGAATATATGCAATTATAACTGTTATTCTAGGTATAGATTAAAATTATATATTATTTTAATTTGTAAATTCGATTTAATTATTTGGATTAATTAATTGTTATTCTCAACTTAAGTTTAAAAAAAATCTGATATTTTAATTTATTTAATAAAAAATTATTTTCAAAATATCCGTTTGATTAAATATATGCAATTATAACTGTTATTCTAGGAATAGATTAAAATTATATATTATTTTAATTTGTAAATTCGACTTAATTATTTGGATTAATTAACTGTTATTCTCAATTTAAGTTTAAAAAAATCTGATATTTTAATTTATTTAATAAAAAATTATTTTCAAAATATCCGTTTGATTTTTCAAACATATAAATATATATTCATATTTGTAGATAGTATTCTTATGATATGATATATAAAAATACACAACATAGAAATATTATCCAAAAATAAATTTATATATGCTTATATGGTTATAAAAACTCACGAAAATTAAATTAAAATTATCTATTCTGTATCAAGAAAGATAGAGCTTCATATATTATAAATACTGTAATTTTTAACAGATCTATATATATCTTATGCATGCATGCTATTATCACCTTGTAATTAATAATAGACATATAGTTATTATAGCTATTATTTATAAAATGATCAAAATCGATTCGCAATAATAATGAATCGATCTCTAGCAGATCCCGCTAATATACGCGAATTTCTTTTAAATTTGTTAATATTTACATAATATATAGTTTTTATTGATAAGGTTGCTAGAGAAAAGATAAGTGTTAAACATAGAAATGATAGGATTTTGTATAGAAAAAAAAATCCCTTATGGGTAGGGAAAGAACATACCTACCATCTGCCCAACATGTCGTAAAAGGTGACTAAAGAGCGCAAATCGTTTCGCGTTTGCGATTGCCATCGACCGTCAGTATGGGCTGACTTGTCATGCCTACACGGACTTGCAACTGCTTCGACAGTGCTGACATCCGTCACTAGGGCTATAGTGGGACCCGATCCTGACATAGGACCATCCATGCAGTCCGTTCCTTTTTTCGTGATCGTATTTATTTTTCGCAGGTTTCGGGTCGCATTCGAAGGTTAAATTTATTAACATAACCTCCAGAGAGAGAGGGAGATAAAAAAAAGATAGAAAAGATATTCTATAAGACACAACGTGTTTTACTAAAGAGAGCAATATCTACTAGAAAAAAGAAGTATCTTATAAAAAAAAGACATTATATCTTTTAAAGAGACAAGCTCTCTAAAAAGAAAAAAAAAAAAACAGAATTGCAGAATAGAAAAGAGATAGGAGGTATTGTAAAAAATCAGATATCTTATAACAAACTGATTCTAAGAAAAAAAGCAGAGTTACTGTATACAAAAAATAATGTTTCATGTAAAAATATAGCATCAGTTATAAAAAGACAGATTTTCAGTGTAAGAAAGATGCAGTTGGCATACAGAAAAGACACCATATTCTATAAAAAGAAGTTTGCTTATAGAAAATACAGTGATGCTCTATAGAAATGATAGAATGTTTTTTTTTTAAAAAGATAGGCTCACTACAAAGAAAAGATTGCCATATAAAGAATCAGGATTTTCTATGAAGAAAGACAGTTTTCTAGAGAAACGATAAGATGTCATGTGAAAAAAAAATAGAGTGCCACATAGAGAATGCTGTTTTCTATACGCATTCTGTTTTCCCCCCCTCTATCAGATACCTTGTTTGTTTATAGAATATTCTATCTTTTTTTATATAATCTCATAGAGTGCCGCATAGAGAATGCTGTTTTCTATACGCATTCTGTTTTTCCCCCTCTATCAGATACCTTGTTTGTTTATAGAATATTCTATCTTTTTTTATATAATCTCTATCTTTTCTCTAGATGATCCTATGTTTTTTAAGACATCTTGTTTTTTCTAAAGAAAACGTTTTTTTATAGGGCAGTCTATTTTTTCTCTTTCAGACCCTTTAGTTTTTATAAGATATGCTGTCCTTTCTATAAGGCAACTCAATTTTTATTCTGGTAGACTCTTTCTTTTTTGATTCGAAACCCCGATTTTTCTATACGATAATACGATGATTTTAGAATACACCGTGTCTTTTTTATAGAATACTCTATATTTTCTATATGGCAATCCTGACTTTTTTATATGACTGTTTTTTTCTGTAGCAAACTCTGTCCATAGGGCATTCCAAATCGATTAATACATAAAATGCTAGAAAGGACCATTTCCATAAAGGATTAATCATGCTTACTTATTAATAAATATCATAAATCACATACAACAATTATTTTCTCTAATTCTATCTAATGATCGAAGCATTAAAATGCGTTACTAAAATGTAACATAGCATGGAATTTTATTTTTCAGTTGTTATATTTACAACTGTATCTTTCTGTTTTGTAATATTTCAGATCTTGTTTACTTTTTCTTTCATAACTGTAACGATATTTTTAAACAACAATAGAATACGACGAATGTATAAAATAGAGACCAAAGAATGAATGTTGAAAAACTTCTTTTTAAGTCAATGCTCTGGTAGTATATAAAAATATACTATTAAAGCACTGAATAAAATGTAAGCCTACTGTATATAATATTTTTTCATAATTAACAAAAAAAGAAAAATAATAATATGGAACATTTTAAAAATGTAAATATATAACGAATGACATTTAGATTATTTATTTATTTATAGAATTTCTATAAATTAAGGAAAATTTATTTTATTCTTGCAGTTATGAAAAGCATTTCGCTAATGACATCAATTATTATAGAATTTAATTGTACAGTATTTTAAAATAGATAACGCCTACATTAAAATTCTCTGTTCAGTTTAATAGTATATTGTACTGTATTTAATTTTGATTAGTCAGTTATTATCATAACTGACTAATCAAAATTAAATACAGTAAATTAAATACAGTCAGTTCTCGCTATTCGCGGTAGCATTATAACGCATAATATGGTAGCATATATAACGTATAATAAGGTAGCATTATAACGCAATTTCATTCAGAATTGCGTTATAATGCTACTTGGTTGCCAAGTCATATTGTTTATGAACTATGTGATTTGGAAAATACGATATTTTTTACAATTGTATTATAATACATGTTGGAAATAAAGTAAACAGAATTGTTATTTTGGGAAATACAATTAATGAATTAAAATAAGGTAAGTGTACCAAATATGGCCATGTTCCTAATACGGCCACCCGGTAATTTTAGCTAAAATTCAAATTATTGTTAAAAACTGACAACCTCTATTCGTAGTTGTCGCCATAGACGATCTGTCCCCGCTGGAGAAGGAGTTATACACGTATTTGCTTGACATAAAACTACGGAAAAACGGTTTTTATGGAGATTGTTAAATGTTCAAGGTAAGCTTTTGAATAGTGTTTACAATTAGCTGCTTCACGGATTGTAAAACACTTAACAATTGTGGTGAAGTGAATCTCTAGTTATTGATAACCTACATGTTTAGGTTATCTTTGTGAATTATATATTTATAAATTTCTTCGAAACATAATTTTCGTGAAGCGATGCACTGGCCATATTAGGATCAGGGTGTTCCTAATATGGTCACTTGCAAAGGTTTTGAAAGCATGATACCTCTTGTAATTCAAGAGTCATTTAAGTTAAATGAAACTACATTCAAGATGGCAACATGATGAAGTAATATAATATGTATTTTGCTCATTTTAATTTTGCCCATAACTTAGTTAAAATTTTAAAATACTGTTAACGTGGCTATATTTGGTACACTTACCTTATATTTGAATATGCTAAATAACCTATAAACATTTCTATATAAATAATTTGTTTTTGATAATATAATTTTTTTAATTAATAATCTTTATAAATAATAGAAACACTATAAATTTTTCAGTTATCATAAATTAGAAATTATAAGAAATGAATATTTTAAATTCGATACTTACCTTATATTTGAATATGCTAAATAACCTATAAATATTTCTATATAAATAATTTGTTTTTGATAATGTAATTTTTTAAATTAATAATCTTTATAAATAATAGAAACGCTATAAATTTTTCAGTTATCATAAATTAGAAATTATAAGAAATGAATATTTTAAATTCGACATTATTTTAAATCGAAAATTAATCAGTTAGTTTTAAAATAGTATCGAAAAAGATTTGATAACGATGCTAAATAAAGTACATGTTACAAGTTTAGAATGAAGAATATACAAATCTTTAGTCATCCGTAAAATTTAATAATTTAATTAGGCAATACTTTAATCTCTTTATATGAAATTCAATGCTTGTCTGTTCTGCAAAGTTTCCCGTACTATTTGACTCCTCAGAACAAAACTGTACATGGAGACTTCCATTGACACTTCTGGTAACATAGGCTACCCTGGATTGAGATCATCCCAGAGAGGTCCATTTCGGAATGGCAGCGAAAATGCTTTGATTTAAATCTTTTACAGACATGTTCGAATTCTAAATGACGTCATAGTCGCACTGATGTGACGTCAAAATGACATAATAATGGTTGACATCACAAAACATATTTGTTATATGAAGTCAATGATGTAACAATGATTGACGTCATGATGAAGTTACGTTCACCGTGGTGATGAAGTTATCGCGACATAATATCATAGTGATCTCTACTTCATGCTGTATCCCGTTAATAGGATATTAAGATCACGTGACCAAGTGAAGATTAAAGTTGAGAAACTTACAAAGAAGAATTACTATACAGGCCTTTCGGCTGTTTTATTGACGACAATTAAAATTGTTTTAAAAATCATAAGAACTTCTTTATCAAGAATATTTATAATTAAGTATTGAATTATTATCTTTATAATAATTAATTTCATTTTAATTAACAAAATTAGTTGTTTTTCTAATTTCTATATTATTTAGTAAATAGGGCTAATCACTAAAATTGATATTATTAGATTAAAATTTAAATTGTAACAATTTGTACTGATTGAAATATCAAAATAGATTCTATTAATTTATAATTTTTAATATAAGAATTTATGTAATACTACTATATTTTCTAAAATCGAAATGAAATAAATAGGCCTATTAATTCCAATCATTTACAATACTTCTTAGTTTTCCAACTAAAGTTGACTATTTTTAATCTATCAATTAATTAATTTTTAAAAATAAAAATAATCTATATTTATTTGAATTTTAAAATCTAATGCTATGATGCAAAACACATCGACCCTTCAGTCGCCGCCATCTTGTTTACGTGATAAGTTCAGTAATAGAGATGACTATGCACAATATGTTGGTATGTCTATATTATACTATATATAAATACAATTTTTGTCTTCCTATGTATTCTGCGTAAGCTCCCACTGCGTTTAATCTCTGGGATCAAACTCTGCAGCGGATAATTAGCTATCATCGATTGAGTTCGTCCCAGAAGGTGGGGATTTTGGGATTGCAGCGAAAATACCTTCATTTAAATCTTTCAGATATATGTTGGAATTCGGCATAAAGTCATCGTGTCGTAACAATATATAACGTTACCGAAATTTCCATTGTTGCATGACGTCGGGATTTTGGGATTGCAGCGAAAATACTTTCATTTAAATCTTTCAGATATATGTTGGAATTCGGCATTAAGTCATCGTGTCGTAACAATATATAACGTTACCGAAATTTCCATTGTTGCATGACGTCACGCGATGTGATGATGACATTATCATGACATATACTGGTTAAATCAACGTTAAAACTGAATAGAAAAACCAATTGGTTTTAAATGCTATAATAAATGAATGTGATGGCTCTAAAAGTGGCAACCGCCAATGTATCCCGTGTGATTCTGCAGTTTAATTACACCAACCTAACCTATAAATTCACTTAAACTAATTTAAAATTCTATTACTAGTCAGGGTGCCGACATCATGATGATATAAGAGTAGTCACAGAAGCTGCATTATTTACTTAAAATTCCCGATCAACGCCAGATAACTTGGTTTGAATAATTTATTAAAGATTCCTAAATCTGTCACGTATTATTCTCAAGTTGTCACAGAAGCTGCATTATTTACTTAAAATTCCCGATCAACGCCGGATAACTTGGTTTGAATAATTTATTAAAGATTCCTAAATCTGTCACGTATTATTCTCAATTTTATACTTTTAAAATCTCGACGTTCTTTCGTGATAAGAAAGCAATCGGTTCCAGATTTTTTTAAATACAATTCTTTTGAAAGTATTTTTCTGATGGAATATATGCTAATTTTAAATTTTATCATCGTGCAAATAGGTTGGAAGTACGTCAGTTTATTCTTCCATATTTCTCAGAACTTCCGCTTTGAAATATATGTTTTTATAGTAATATCGATTCTACATATATTATTTTCAATTTATTTGGTTTTTAGTGAGTTTCAAGAATACCCGCGAATTTTGTTCAAATCGGATAATATTTATGTGCGATGTCATGTTTATAGACAGCCAGTCAGTTTCTCATATCGATAATTTTCAATAAGCTTGGCTCTCTGATACTACCAGTAAATATGCTAATTATACTCAAATAGATAATAGATAAAGTGACATATACTGATAGACAATCAACTTAATCAAGAAATTTATCCATTTTTTACATTCTGTAATCGAAAGAATTAAAAAAAAAAAAAATTCACTATTAAAGCATTCGTTTTATATTTATTGTTAATTAAAGTTTAATATTCACTAGAATGCTAATATAATATGATATTTTCCATATTTTAAATTTAATATTTGTCCAAAGTAAACTTTATCCAAAACTAAATTTTAATTTCGAAATTGATAAAGATTTTAATATTTTTATGAATATTTATGAATCGTAATATTCAATTAAAGCTATATTAACTAAAAATGATTTATACGAATGTTGATGGAAGAATAAAATTTATTAATTGATTCCAAATGAAAATAATAATGATTATATTATACGAGGGGACGTCTATAAATAATGTGAATTTAAGTATAGCTTCAAAACAGTTTATTCTAGAAACATTAAGATACACTTTTTTTCAATATAATCACCTTCTACTTCGACACATTTATTCCAGCGACTGCTAAGCTTTCTAATTTCATCAGAAAAATATTTTTGGTAATGAGCGTAGCTAATTATATACCTCATTTTGAACGTCTGTAAGGTCCCTAAATTTGCGCCCCCTTAGTGCATCTTTATGTGGGTCAAACATGTGAAAATCAAAAGGCGCAAGATCAGAGTTATATGGAAGATATGGTATGATCTCAAATTTCATTTCTCAAATGTTTTTCAGTATTGCTTTGACAACATGAGGGCGATCATTGTCCTGTTGAGGATAACTCCTGTTCATGATTAATGTTTAATTCAGCACAAATTTCATCTAATGTGTTGCATCGATTTTCCTGAGTAAGATGCTCAACATATTGAACTTTTTCAAGTGTTACTACTTCGACCGGTCT
Organism: Olivierus martensii; assembly: GCA_000484575.1. Taxonomy (NCBI): domain Eukaryota; kingdom Metazoa; phylum Arthropoda; class Arachnida; order Scorpiones; family Buthidae; genus Olivierus; species Olivierus martensii. The sequence goes on from AYEL01087826.1 coordinate 48,247, forward strand.
ACCTAAGGGCGATCATTGTCCTGTTGAGGATAACTCCTGTTCATGACTAATGTTTAATTCAGCACAAATTTCATCTAATGTCGATTTCCTTGAGTAAGATGCTCAACATATTGAACTTTTTCAAGTGTTACTACTTCGACCGGTCTACCAGCTTTTTAATTCCATCAGAAAATATTTTTGGTAATGAGCGTAGTTAATTATATACCTCATTTTGAACGTCTGTAAGGTCCCTAAATTTGCGCCCCCTTAGTGCATCTTTATGTGGGTCAAACATGTGAAAATCAAAAGGCGCAAGATCAGAGTTATATGGAAGATATGGTATGATCTCAAATTTCATTTCTCAAATGTTTTTCAGTATTGCTTTGACAACATGAGGGCGATCATTGTCCTGTTGAGGATAACTCCTGTTCATGACTAATGTTTAATTCAGCACAAATTTCATCTAATGTGTTGCATCGATTTTCCTGAGTAAGATGCTCAACATATTGAACTTTTTCAAGTGTTACTACTTCGACCGGTCTACCAGGCTGATGTTCATTCTCTACACTTGTATTGGTCGTTTCTGAACAGTTCACACCATTTATATACATTTTTTGATAGCAAACAATTGTCTCCATATTGTGCACACATTCTATGATAAATTTCATTTGATTTAACTCGGGGCTGTCCAATTATAATGAACCTGAGGGCCATAGCCGTGTTTACTAGAGATATGGAGGTCAGAGTGAAACACCGAACCTGTCAAGATAACACTTTCAAGCATGAAACTGGGCTGGTTTCCTCCAAATGCAACAAGTGTAGTGCAGCCAATTGATATGGGAGTTATTTACACATTCAAATCATACTACAGGAGACTATCTAATGCAATCCCTGATAATGAATATAGAAGAAGCAGACAACTCTTACAGTATGGCGAGGTCTGTGTCCATCTTAGATGCTGTTAACTGGATTGGCTTGGCGATAAAGCAAATTAAAGCAGAGACTGTACAAAAGTGTTTTGTGAAAGCAGGTTTTCAGGAAGGTGATTATACAGATTGCATTAATGAAGCAAGAAGTGGCAATATCCAACCTGTGTCAAAATAAAAACTTTCCATGTGATACAGAAAATTACATTAGAAGTGATGACTGTGTTATCACACAATACACTTTTGAATCATCTACAGATCTTGTAGAGGTAAGAAATGCTGAAAATGATGATGATGAGGAGGAAGAAGAAGAAACAATCAAAGAGCAGGAGAACAAAACAAAGATTCAGACATATGAAGAGGCTATAGAGAATATCAATGCCCTAATCCAGTTTTCAATTGATTCAACTCAGCCAATGTTCTTGAACACTTGTATTCAATTAAGGACTGTTTTCAAAGAGATATGCTCAAAAAGAAGTGGAACCAAACTTCTTTGTTACAGTTTTGGAAAAAGGCTTAATATACAGTATTTCCTGTGTAAATTTGCTGCTACTGTACTATATAAAGAAGCAAACAAAACAAACTGTTTAGTTTGTTTCTATATACTATAATGAAATACAGTATAATTAATGTAAAACTGTAATAATAAATAATTATAACAACAATACAGATAAGACTGAAATAATAGTGTTAATTAATTACTGTAATAATATAAGTATAGATGATAATGTACTGTACAGGATTAAAGTACTGTACATATTCAACAATGTTGTACGAGTAAGAATATCATCATCCAGCATATCCACACACAAATGGATACAGGTACCATATGTACATAGTACCTGTACATGTTCAGTATAATTTCTTCATACAGAAGACTTAATAAGCCATTTTGTATAATATGGAAACTTGTCCAATTTGGAAAAAAATTTTGGTCCCTTACATTTCCGCTTTGAATAAGTTTTACTGTATTATTATTAAAATTTAGTATTTATTTTTATTATTAACCTTAATATATTTTATTTCTATCATTAAAATACTTTAAGAAGAATAAAGTACTATTTAAATTAAAAACTTAATGCTTTGATGAATTAAAATTAACTATCTTCATCATTTATGTTATTTTATCAGTAAATATAATTTTGATAGCCTTTCCCATAGATGATTTGTAATTTCTAACACTTTTTCAAGATTAATCCTTAATTTTCAACAACTATTTTCAGAATTTTTATTAGTATGAAAGGATAAAAACTATCTACAATATGATGATTTGACCATTTAGAAATGTCTTACCCATAGACAGGCATCCCTAAAATGCAGTTTTCTTAGTATATAGTCAAACTACTGTCTTCCTAGAATAGAGATCTAGAGGGTACAGCCTCAGGATTAACCCTTACACTGCTGCATCCTAAGGACAAAAGAAAAAACTAAACAAAGTACAGTTGGACCTCCATAGATATCTCCTTCTATATATCGAAATTCTCCGTATATTAAAGTTTTTTGTTAGTCCCGTGAAATTTCCATTGAAATTTGTCGTTTTTTGTTAGTCCCGTGAAATTTCCATTGAAATTTGTTTCTATATATCGAAATTTTTAATTTCAGAGGCGAGGCGTTTTTTGTTAGTCCCGTGAAATTTCCATTGAAATTTGTTTCTATATATTTTGTTTCAGAGGCAAGGGAAAAGGATAAGGCAAGTAGTCTAGATTGGGTCTGGCTAGAAAAAGCCAACAAATAAAAATGGATGTGTCAATTTGTACTGTAGAGGGGGCTAGTGTAAAGTTCTAGGGCTTGTTTCAGTTTTGTATGTTACTTGTGTTAATTGGCTTAAAACCAAAACCAAAACCGAACCAAGAGATTTTAGTTAGTCTTTGTTCAGCTCTACTAAAACATTTACCATGTCAAAGAGAAAGTCGTTAAGTGTTGCGGAAAAAGTGGAATTGCTAAAAGATGTGGACTGTGGAGTGAGAAAAAAAGATGTTGCACAGAAATTTGGGATTCCACAAAGTACAGTGTCAACAATACTAAAGAATCGAGAATCTGTTTTAAAAAGCCATGAAGTTGCAGGAGCTGACAGAAAACGATTAAGGACATGTAAGTGCGATGGAGTGGACAAAGCAGTGTTGAAATGGCTGAAGACGGTGAGAGATAGAACATGCCTGTCTCAGGACCACTCATAAAGGAAAAGGCAATGGAATATGCACAGAATTTAGGACATGAGGAGTTCCAAGCAAGTTCTGGATGGTTAGACAAATTTAAGAAGTGTCACGGAATCAAAGAAAAAGTTATTTCTGGAGAAAGTGGATGCGTATCTGAGACAGATTGTAGCCAGTGGAAAACTACAATTTTAAAACCAATTTTACAGGAGTATCAGCCTGATAATGTTTTTAACATGGATGAAACTGGACTTTTTTTTAAATGTTTACCAAATAAGACTCTAACTTTTAAAGACGATAAATGCTATGGAGGTAAAAATAGCAAGGAACGAATAACTGTTGTCCTTTGTGCCAATATGTCTGGAAAAGAAAAACTTAAAATTTTGCTTATAGGTAAAAGCAAGCAGCCAAGATGTTTTAAAGGAGTGAAGTCATTAGAAGTTGACTATGAATACAATAAGAAATCATGGATGACAAGTGAGATTTTTGAGAAGTGGTTAATTAATTTTGATAAAAAAATGACAAGACAGAAGAGAAAAGTTGTTCTTTTCGTAGACAACTGTCCTGCACATCCTTCTTCTATAACAAAAAAATTAACAAATGTGAACCTGGTATTTTTTCCTCCAAACACAACGTCAAAATTACAACCAATGGATCAAGGCGTAATAAAAAATCTTAAAATGCATTATCGAAAACAGATTCTCAAGAAACTAATTTTTGTACTTGAAAACGATCAACCCATTGACAATGTAATTAATCTCAGAGTGTGTATATCAGAATTAGCAAAAGTGTGGCAAAATGACGTAGCGGAAATAACAATACAGAATTGCTTCATAAAAGCCGGCTTCTCTGAAAAGTCTGTTGTGGAAGAAGTTAATGTACTGTCACACATTGAGGAATGTTGGAACCAGTTACAGTCAACAGGCACAATAAATGACAAAATCTCACTTAATGAATATTTAAACGTGGATGAAGACGTTATCGTAGCAGAATATCCGACAGATGATGACATTTTAAGTTCAATAAAAGATAGTGAAAATCAAGATAAAGACAATGAGGCAGATGAAATAGAAGTTCCTAAACCTTCCAAAAAAGAAATAATGGCTGCATTTGAAACGATTCGCCAAGGGTTTCGATTTGCAGAAAATGTGCCCGACAATATTTTTGAGTCGCTCAATAAATGCGAACATTTTTATGAGGAATCTGCATTGAAATTACTTCAGCAGGATATTCAAAATTACTTTACATCTGATAATTAAATACAATATTCTAAGTTATTCTAATTTATTTTGTTTAATAAATGCATGTTTTGTCCATCTAATTTTTCATTTATCTATTACATGCAGTAGACTTTTAATACTGTATATATATATATATTTAAACATTAAAAAAATTTATTTGAATATTTTTTCCCAAAACTTTTTTCAAATCATTTAAGTTGGAGTTTTACAAACCGTAAGTCACCATCGCTGCCATCAAGGGGCAGCGAAAAAGGCAATATGGACAAAATATCACTTAACTATTATACTACATTAGAGAAAATTCAGGTTTCTATATAAAATTTTTCTAAGACACCTTCAATTTCAATATATGGAGGTCCGACTGTATTTAATTATTTCTGAAGATTTATTTCTATTGAATCTGCAAAAGAAATATGTGACAGCATATAAATATGAGCTGGCCAGTATCTATAATGTGATTGGGTAGTGCACTGAATATTGATAATTAAGTAGTTAGATTTTGATGCAATAATGAATGCAGTTCAGGATTCAGTCAAATTCAAGCAGAAAGCTTACATCTTTTTGCATAGCAATTTAGCCAATCAATAACAATAATATAGCTATACTTAAATATATGCTGAAAAACAGACAACAGACTTGAAATAACTTCAAAAAGAAAAATCATTTTATAATAAATGAAGAAACATGCAAAGTTAATAAAAAAACAGAAACTAGAGTTTATCAAACATTGGAGAGAAATTAAAGATTAAACATCAACAGTGCTGCATAATATACATTACAAGCTTATCAACACATGCTGTTTTAGTCATAGGCTAGAGCTGAAGCTAGAAGAAAAATTATTATTCAATTTCCCATCATCTTAATTTTATGCTGTGTTTTATCTCTGTCATTATTAAATAGTGGTTTGTATTTTAAACCAATATTTGAAATAAAAGAATTAATGAGCCATATTGGGATTTCCCTGAAAAAACTTAGATGATCTAGGCCCAAATTAACTATATGAATGGTAGATGTTTTATTTGACCATAAGTGAGCAGATGATTAACAAAGTTAACATTTGAAAAATAAGAATGCAGTTAAATTATATGCATCTTTGTTTTAGAACCTTCACTATTATCAAATGGTGGAAATAATTTTATATAATGAGAAAGAAATATGTGAATTTAAGAAAAAAAAAATGTGAATTAATAAATATTTAAAATTTTATAGATAAGAAAAGCAAACACTATTTTAATTAAATAATAAATTTTACCTTGAACATCTTGCTGCAAGATATCTTGAAATACAGGAAAAAGAGCATCTTCAAATGTTGCAACAGAATTAGGATTAGTTCTGCAAGCAATTCTTATTGAAAGACTTAATGTTTCAAATAAATAATGATTGAAATGAGGTTTACTTGGATTCTGTAAAATAATAATAATTTCTAAATTTATTTAAATAATTTCTTAATTCCTGATTCCATTAATTCAAAATATTAAAAGGAGCTTAATTTAACATACTGAAAACCAAGCCTATTTTAACTTGTTGGATGCTATTGATGTCATATGATGTTCAAGGTCATTGACCATTAGAGGCTATTGATATGATATCACTTTAAAAAGTACTATTTTAATTTTATAATATATCCAGACTGCAATTATTTAAAAAGTTTGAAACAATATGAACTGATGAAAAAGCTGAGAACAAGAAATGAGTTAATAATAAAAGTAATTTACCTGTAACCAGTTATATTACTACTTATTGTATCTGAATACAGACTAAATAGAATATACTACATGTCATTTTCAGAAGGATTGATTATGCCTGAAGTATAAATACTTTTGTAGAGAAAATATTAATTTTTAAAGTCTGTATTGGATGAAGGATTTCAATATGCATTGCCCAATAACCAGAATGTATTTTAATAATAATAATAATAATAATAGAGATGAATATTTACATCCATTCCTGTTGTAATTATCCGCTGAATATATAAAAGAATAATTTCCGAGGCAGGTTCCGAATCGATTCTTAACTATTTTCATGTTAGAAAATACACCTTCACACAAATAAGTACTACCAAACGAATACACCTTCACAGAAATAAGTACTACCAAATGTTGATATTACTTTCCGACCAAAATTACAAAAGTTAGGAAAACGTTCGTTAAACCAAGCAGTTAACCCATGTGATTTGTTATGAAAAAGTCATATTCCTACCGCTACTAGTCTAATATACTCGATTTTCATTTTCTATTTTACGTTTTTTCTCACTCATTTCACAAATGCAAGTCATATTCCTACCGCTACTAATATACTCGATTTTCATTTTCTATTTTACGTTTTTTTCTCACTCATTTACAACGAACTCATAATAAAATAAAAATAAAATAAAATTACAGTAAACAGTAAAATAAAATTAAAACACAATCTCTCAACAACGGTCACACCATCACTAAGATGGAGAGTGTTAGAAACCAAAAAGTAACTAATATACAGTCACAATTCAAAATTATAAACTGAAATAGCTAAAACTAAAATTGACGTGATTAAAAGTCTTATAATAGCTTATTTTATAAAAGTCTTATATTAGTCTTATCTTATCTTAGTCTTATAAAAGTCATTGATAGCTTGTTGATCATTAAATAATTACTAATAATTAAGAAAAATTAATTAATTGAGTTAATATAATTCAATTTTAGGATTCTTTTTATTAATCTCTCAAAAAAAGTAAAAAATAAAAGCGAAAAAATATTAAAAAGTAATATTATATCACAAATTGTGAAAGCCTCGCGGGCAGCATGCGGCCCGGGGGCCCCTTTTTGGACAGCCCTGATTTAATTCTTTTTGACAGTAAAAATCGAATGACACATTACTGTTCAACTAAGGTACAGTATGAAAACGGAGCCGCTACCTGACTGTCGATAACAATGAAAACTGATTGTCGATGGCAATGTACTACTGTATATACGGAAGGTTCGAGTATTATATGTTCATACATGCAATAATGATGGTATATAGTAATGATTATATACTTCAAACAAAAGTTATATAATCATTATTGATGTTCGTAAAAATGCAAATTCACTTTATTTATTGACTTTCCCTCGTATATAAAAATTGAAAATAAAAATTTGAGCACATTTTTTTCATTTAAAAAAATATATAAAGCATTTCTAAATCTATTCAAAATAAATTGTTTAAAATAGTCTAATAGATGATAAAAGGAAATTCAAGAAACTGAATTCTATCAGTTTTATTTTTTCAATTAATGTTAGAATGAAGAATTTTAAACTTCCACAAAAAGAGAAGGAAGCTGTAAGAATGTTAAGCTAAAATGATCTTTTCATTTATTTTGACATTTAAAATTTAAATTAGTCATTTCCTATTATTTACAAAAACTAAAAAGGAATGTCTACAGGTGCAAGAGAAGATAAGTGGCTTGATGTACCAAAGGACCATTTGCTCACGTCTGATGTCTGAAATTGGTTGCTTTAAATGAAAATAATAAATAAATAAAGAAAAAGATTTTATTGCTGAATGTAATTCCTCTAATTTAAAATAACAGAATTTGTTAGTTCAATAATTTAATTATTACTTAAAAAACTTTTAAAATTAAATTTGTAATCTTATATGATATATTTTCAAAAGTTATTTCTCTCTTCTTATTTGTTTGTTAGCTATGCATTTAGACAGCTTTTAAGATTCGGAATCAAATTATTACGATGGTTCCTGGAATAAAAGATCAAGTTTTCGTCTATGATTGAAACTAATATTATTACAGAATCAATAACTGATGTCTTTTCTACTAAACTGTTATTAAACATTAATTTGAAATATTTAAATGATGTTTTTTCGGTTTAAATATATTATTATGCAAATTACATGTTATTATCATTATTAAATTCTTAATCAAATAAAATGTTAAAGAAAGGTCATCAAAAGATATACGTGATATTAAACTAATTAAACTTTGAATTAAATTTTTCTGATGTTAAAAAAGCTGATTCCGAATAAAATATAATAAAATAAAATTATTCGAACAAAATATTATTCTTCATAATTCAATTTTAGTCCATAAATAAAATAAAAATTACTACTTCATATTTTTAAATTGTTTATCTCTTTTATCATATAAAAACAGACGTTTTTCGCATCATATTTACTTTTCATTATTGAATAAAAAATATAATCTATTTTTAAAGCTTATTTGTAAAAATATATTGAATTGAATTGTATATTATTTATATAATTTTATTTTTTGATATCAATAAATAATCAGCGAAATAAATTATATTAAAAATTCATAATGCACATTTCTTTTATAATAATTTTGAAAAATTAATGTAGGAAGTTGTTTTTTAAAAATTTCATAAAATAATAACAACTTTTCGTCATTTATCATTTATCTTTATTTAAATAAAGATAAATGTGGTGTTTTTTTCTTAAGTTTTTCCACAACTTTTGAAACTCAGCATCTGGAAATGTATAGAAATGATTTATTATTGAAAGAATGATTAAAGGAACTTATTCGATCAATCATTCCAGATTGATTTGGACAACAGATTTCAAAGAAATTTTTTGTGGATGACGTTGTCAATAAAGTTGTAGATGTCTAACTTAACTAATATTGGGTATAACTTAATATTTTATAAGTCTAACTTAATATTGAGTCAAAATTCTTACATTATATTTATTCTTGAACATAAAGTAATTTAATAATTTTTAAGAAAAAGATAACAATAAATAATGTATATATATAATAATAAGTATTATATCTATAAATGCATTAACTGAATTTATACTTAAAGAAATAAATTTCTATCAAAATAGTTTACTGGCAAGTGAGAGAAAATTCAATATACGAAAAAAAAATTATTAAATATTTAAACTTGCGGAAAAAAAATCAATTCCAACCAACAAAATAAATTTGTAGAATTTTTTCGAAATGCTACAACTTTCACACTAATAATAAATTTATAGACTTAATTAAATTCGGCAATTAAAATAAATAATAAAAATAAATTTTGGGATATAAAAAGAAGACTGTGCAGCACAGCATATACAATGCTTTAAGATTAAAGAAATAAATTTGAATTTGTAATTTTTATTGTAATTGTTTAATATTAAACAAAAAAACAATATTTTTGATAGTCATTTCAAAATTGTTTAAATCACTAGAGAAACATTTAAGAAGTAATTTTTCGGCAAACATTGAATTTTTTATAATTAAAATTTTGAAACATATATGAGGTATAAGGAAATTTAATGAAACTTTCTACAAATTAATTTAATTCCAACAGAGAATATTTCGTGCAAATTAAACTTTAACACTCGATGAATTACAGAAACTTTAAATTTAACTCTATATTTCCCATAGGCATAATGGTTCAGTATTCGCGAAGAATTTATGGAACGTAACTACCGCGAATAGCGAGAATCGACTGTACTAAGTCTCAAACTTTTTTAACTCATTATAAAGTGTAATCCTTTTACCATATAATTTATTCACCACAGAAACAAACAGAAATTACATTTGTTTTTCTTTTATACTCGGACATTATACAGTTAAATTAATATTTTCATTTATATAACACAAGCAAGCGATATTTTATAACCATATTTTATATTGAAAGCTTTATATATTATAGTTAACTGTATAAGCTTTTCTGATATGATTGGCTTTTTTCCTGAAGAGTATGCAATTTTCACTATCGTTAATAAAAAACTTATTACGATTTTTTCTGTATACTAGAAAATTAGAATTTGCACTCAGAACCAATACTTTCTCTATTTAAAAAAAAGATCAAGATTAAATAGTAGTATCAGTAAATAAAGTGGAAAATAAGTGATGAATAATTTATTATAAAAATTTTTATAACTCCAATATTTTTCGGTTTTTCTTTTAAAATTTAAATATTCTTTAAAGCCACAAAAGCAATTTTACAGTATTATTTGTGGTTCTTTCCAACATAATATTGCATCTGTTTATTTATAATCGATTTTCTTTAGCCAGCTATCGATAAAAATTCTATAGATTATGTCTGACAGTATATTATAATTTATCACCTAAGGCAATATATAACTTTATTTATTTTATAAAATTCTATCAAATTCTTTTATTTACTTTTCACGTTGTTTTAATTACATTATTTATAAGGTCTCGAATTTTTAAGGAACATTTTCAGAAGATCAACAAAGGAACAAATTAAAAAAAAATAAAAGATACTTTTGTTTTATATCAGAAACTGTTGATAGCAAGCAGATTTTGTAGGATTTTCTTTTATAAAAAAATCCTTTTGTTTTATATTTTTTATGTTTAATTTACATCATTTTAATATTCATTATTATATTACGAAAAATCAGAATTAATTGTCATATAGATTCATTCATTTCTAACTTTATCATTCTAATGAATGGTAAATTTCGAAATGTGTACTACTCTAAATAAAATTTGTTTATTGAAGAAATAAAAAACTAATTATTGATAAATTGTTAAATGAATGTGTTATATATTATCGTGAAAACTATTTTAATTTACATACTAATTAAAATTTTTAATTTATTATTTACTGGAATTTTTCTTCCAACGAGAACAAGTTATAGTCCAATTTTGGACTGGATAAAGTTAGAGCAGTGTCTGCCAAACTTTTTTACTTCACGGCACAATGAAGCAGGGGAATTTGTTTCGCGGCATATCAAATAAAAATCCGAAAAAATATTTATTTTATTAATATGAATCAAAATATTATCAATATAGGAAACAATGATAAAATAATATTGTTTTATCGGAATTACATTAGTAGGTAATATAAATAATAATTTTATTAATAAGAACGATGCGATTGATTTTGAGAAATAATTATATCAAATCGTGGCTCTAAATCAGATAAACATACCTAAAGCTCCTCATTTACCATTAATAATCGTTCCCGTTTTTTGATTTAATTTCTATAAGAGCTGAGAACCTAATTCGCAAAGGTACGACAATCCAAACGGCAACAAGGATTTAATGGCTGCAGTAGCTAATTGAGGATATTGATTCCAGAGCGAAATCCAAAATGCTGACAATTCCAACACAGAATGTGAAGCTTTGTACACAGGGTCATTTCTCAAATCTGTTAAATTTTTTTTCTGTCAATGACAGGTTTATATCGTGCTATTTTGCGATTTTTATTATCATGTAGATTCGTAGATGCACTGAATTTTATGACCGAGAAACGCACTATATTAAATATTTTTAAATCTTTCGCGGCACACCTGGAATCTCTCGCGGCACACAGTTTGGCAGACACTGAGTTAGAGGAAAATTATTTAATATTTTCAATACATATTAACGTCTCTAGGAGTCAATACACTGTGTAAACAATTTTACTATAAATCAATTTAATGTCTTATTAACTAAGCTGTTCTGTCTCACCTATATTCATAATTCAAGAAACTTTTGTTTATTTGAACTCTACACATAAACGATAAAAATATTTGCTGATATAATCATCCATATTTCATCTCAAATTGGAAAATTAGATGTCTCGTATATATTGTTAAAGTTGTGAATAATTTTGCATATTCATTAATAACATTATGGAGAACTTTCAAGATTTAAGACAAAATTATTTACATTTAAATATCTGTTTTAACAGTTTCAAATTCAAATAAAATATTTTTAGAAGTAAACTATTCTGCGTAGAATATATTTTGAAAACATATTTTCTTTTATATTTCTAATTTATATCACCTATAATTTATATGATTCATAATAGAATTTTCAAATACCACTTCAATTACTGAAATACTTCAATTATTTTTTTTTTTTGAGCTTTAAATATTTTTTAAATTCATTCAGTTTATCTAATTATGCATAAATGCTCTTATTGCTAAATTTAATAGGTAATTTTATTGAATTTATATGAACAAAACATGAGCAAAAATGACAAAAAAAGATGAACTTTGAATATATAAATCTAATTTGAATGTTCTTCAATATTATAATAAAAAATTGTGAAAGTAATCTGTTTGCTGTTTGATGGGAATATTGTATAATTGATTGGGAATGTTATTCTGTATGAATAGATTTATAGCTGCAGAGCTTTAAGATGTTCATTTTTGTTAAAGAGTTTAAAGAGAATGCAGATGTAAACCATATGCTTCCTTTACCATTAATGGTTTCAAATAGTTCAATGTTTCATGTAACTATAATTTTTAAGGTTATGGTTACATTTTTATTTTATTAATTGTGCCTAATATGGCAGTTTAGTGTTAATGCTGATGTATTTTGTATGTTTATCTGGTTTTCTCAGAAATATTTATTGAAAGGTAGTCTTCCACCTGCAGTGTTGCTGTTTTAAGAAGCTGGTCACTTTGATTGGTTCTCAGATTTGGCCAGAAGAAGAGAGATGAAGGGAAACTTTTTTGGTCTGTGTTTCAATTGAAGCAGCCTATGTGGATACCAAAACATTTTTGAATAAACAGTTTATCTTACTTATTTGGCTTATGGTTTACTTTTAAAATTACTATAAATTAATATAGCACTAATAAGCAGAAAACAACATAAAAATAATTTATTATGTGAAGTACTTTTGGAAAAATTCCATCTTCAAGAAGTTATTACCACTTTAGATTTTCAAAGTTTATATCCGTCAATTGAATTAGCTCCTGCCTGTTTGGCTTTGTATCATTTCCTGCTAGAACATTTGCCTGATGCTTCTCAAATAGCTGAGCTCTTGAGGGATTTGTGTCATTTAATTTGCTATCCAATCCTTTTTCATGTTTAAGAAAAAGTTTTACCAAGAAATAAAAGGTGTACCGATAGGCAGTCCAATAGCAGGAATATTAGCAGAATTGGTTGTTAGATCTAAGGAGACATTTGTCTTAAAAGACTTTGTAAATGATTATAAATTTTACAAGAGATATGTCAATGACATAATAGTCATCGACAAACCAAACAATGGCAAGACAAACTATCTTAAGTCATGTTATCTTAGCAAAATGATCAGATAAGTGATCTTTAGGATCATATAGAGATTGTATAGAATGATATTTTATATATACTATATATGTAATTCTAAAGTCAATATACAGAAAGAGAAAATTTGAGAGAACTAGATATGTACATTCTGTTCAAATGATATAACTGAAAATATCTTTATTGTATATCAAATTTATTGTTTCTAATTAACCAACAATGTATGTGCAATATAATGTATATTGTTGTGACATATATTGCCAATCTTCAATATATAGAATTTAATTTACTTTTGTTTTCTATTGTCTATAAAATTATTAGAAATAATAAATATTAAGATTTTCTTTAAATTGTTGTTTTTATTTAGTTATTTATGATCAATAGAGATTCATTTTTCAGTATAGAACTAGCTGCAGGTAAAAAACTGAGCTGCATAGAAATAGTTAATATAGTAGCATAGAAATAGTGGAGATGAACCAGTAATATAGAAACATATTAGACCCTCTTTGCAATGTTACTATTTTTTAAAATGGCTAAATATTCTAAATTAGAACTATAATATAGGTCTCAGACTTACACAGTTAATTCATCCAAAAAGTTTCCATATATACTGAAAACCATTTAAAAGTCCAACAATGAATAAATTCAATATACACAAATGAGCTTATTAGCAAATGACATGGCCAAATGAAATTTATGAGCATACTTTAAGCATAGATAAGAAAATTTAATGCCATAAATAATATTTTTGCAAAAAAGTAAATTGTTTATGAGTTTTTCATTTACATTTTATGGAAATTTAATGAAAATAAAATGATATATATCCACTTATCATTGACACTATGTACGTCAAAAATGCAGAAATCAGAGAATTGCCAGCTTGAGTTAGATTGATTCAAGAAGCTCAAGTTTTCTTGCTTATAAACAAATAATCAAGACTTGAGCTTTTTCTTATGCATAAGCATTGGTGTTTTTTTAGAAGTATTTTTAAATTTATCCCTTAAGAAACATTTTAAATTGGTAAACATTATTTATTGAGCAATAGAAAATTATTTTGTGAAAGGCGTGTGTCAAAATAGAGATTACAAATTTTTTACTATTTATTTTTATTAAATTAAGTACTGTAGTTGTTCTTATAATTTTAACAAGTGAATATGGAATGACCAGATTTATAGCAAACTCCATGACATCATATCAAATTAAATCAATTTTCCAGTGTTTGAAATTAAACTATTGTAGAAACAGGAAAAAGAAAATAATCCAAGAAAGATGCTATTTAAGGGACAGTCGAATGCTCTTATTTGCCAATTGTTGATAGATGAGGACTATTTGATTTGCAAACTTTGCAACTGCAAATTTACTTTGAACACATTTTGATAGAGTGCTCTCCCTTATTTTACTGCCGAACATTTATGGCTTTTTAATCATTCTGATTTTAATCATTTTTTAAAATTTTATTTGGAGAGAATTTTATTTATTATGGCCTTTCTTATCAGATATTAGCATTTTAAGAATAATTTTTCTTTTCACGAATTATGAGCTTTTACATTATTTTTATGAATTAATTTTTTATATTTACATTTTTAATCTATTAAACTACTACACTGCTCCATTTTTATAAAACAATCATTAAGCACTTCAAGCAGGGAAAGAAATAACTTTCTCATTCTACAAATTTCTTTATTATAAAGCACTTTCGGCTCTACCGAGCCCTCGTCAGTATCAAAACAACAAACAAAAGCTTACAGTAGCTAAATAACAGTAAATAAATAGTTATATTCTAAATTCTAAAGTTTAAAAGAAATTTTTTAAAAATTCAAATTTAAATCACATTTCTTCAGCTCATCGCTAATCTGCTTACGTCATATTTCTTGCTTAAAATTATTAGTCGGATTTTTAAATTAATATCCCGTTATACATATAGGGGTCATTTTTAATATTACCATTATTTCAGTGGTCATTCCTTACCATATGCACTTTCTTCTTCTTCTCGCAATACTCCCAGGCTAGACTTATTTTTTATGGCTCAATATAATAAATAACATTTTTGCCGGCCGAATTTTTACTGACAATTTCAACCGCTTCTGCTACCCTCAGCTTCTCAGGCTTCTCTATTATACTTATGACTTTAGTTTGATCCCATTTTGGTATAGCTTCAAAATTCAACAATCTACTTTAGCTATAATTTTTGGTTATCATTTATATATTTTAGAGCATGCTTCTCAAACAGTAATATATAATTCCTAACTTATTGTCCTGAAAAAGTATTTTGTCTCCAAACACAACTTCCCAATTCTGCAACCAACTCAACTTGCTTTCTAATGGCTGCAGTTTTTCAGATTTATATAATTTTATTATAAATATATTTATTTAAAAAATTGAATTCTTTTGATGATAAATTAATATCATGCAGTAGATGATGATCTATAAACTTAACCAAAAATTATAGCTAAAGTAATCATTTATATATTTTAGAGCATGCTTCTCAAACAGTAATATATAATTCCTAACTTATTGCATTTATGATCATTTAAATTTTGTAAAATTATTGGTAAAAAGGTTGTCAGAAAATAAATGTTTTATAAGACTGCTTATTTTGTACTTATTAAATAAGAATCATAAATATGCAAAATATCACAAAGACTTAAACATAATTGAAAAAATCAAATACATTTATCTTCAAAAGTGAGATACATTGTTTTGATTGGTATATGGTATATTTATTCAGAATTATTGTTTATTGGTGCACACAAAATGATGTTTCGTCCTTAGGTTGTTAGAAATAGCTAAAATTAATTTGGAAATAAGCATCATTAAGCATTCCATTAAAAACTTTCTGCTATGATATTATCATTATATAAAAAAAAACTATAATTTTCTTGTCTCTGCAAAATAAAGCTTTGTTGTTGCAATTTGTTCTTTATCCCATGGAAGAATGAGTCTTGCTCTGAAGAAATTGTGATCTGTAAAATGGACCGCAATAAAATTAATGCTATATTTGTGAAAAACTATATGAATCTATTTTTAAATATCAGTATTTCAAAATACACTATTATTATTATTATTATTATTATATTTCAGTCTTGGAAATTAGTGATTTTATAAAAGGAATTCAAATAAAACTCTAACGTATTTCAGAGTATTAATTTTTTTTGGTTTCATGATGCTTGCATTGGGGAACCGCTGAATCTATTCTATAATATTAATTTATATTCTATATGTTTTTCATTATAAGAAACCAAGGAAATATGACCATCTGTTTCGGAGTTTGAGATTTGCAACTGTTTCTTCATTATCTGTTTTATTGAGGCCGAACATTAAATATCTTTTAAAATGTTAGCCACATTAAATGGTCTGGATGTATATCATCTGATGTCATCCATGTACGTGAAACGGAAAAGTTCGTGTATTCAATTACTGGTCCTTTGATGATGTCATATCTCATCAGGAAGATAAAGAAAACAATTAGATTTCGGCTAATAGTTTATTAAAAATTGTATAACGCGATTTTTAATGTTACAGAAAAATAAAATTCAATAAAAAATAACTACAAACTGCGATATAATTCAAATGTGAATTGAATAGTGGCCCTCTTCCCCGAATGCCAAAAAACAAATTAGGTTAAGGATTAGGTAATTTATTTTATTAATTAATAATTAATAACCAATAACATCCTTCCTACTTCCTTTTTATGTAATGCAATTGAAGGGTGAAAGATAAAATTCATTTTTTTTAATCAAGACAAAAAATTTATTGCCTGACACTTAATTCTCCATATTATTTTGATTTAATGGCTGCACAGCTCCTTTATTGCTTCAAATAACTGCACTGTAACACGAGATATGGGTCTCGTTTTGATCAATAATCGTGCATAAACGCTTTGTCTTTGTTGCTGCTATAGTACAGAACTTTAAATACAGTTATCATTGAACTTCTTAGGTGAAACCAGAAATTTATCTAACATTTTTCCACCATAAACAGTAATATATACATAGTACTACAGCAATAAATGATTATTTAATGTGCATCCTATAACCAGAGCGAATTAAAACTTTTCTTAAAATTTTTCTTTACTCATATTTTTTCAATTTTTTTTAAATACAATAATAGAAGCTATCAGTAGAACTATATACAGAAAGAAATTTCGTTTGTATATCGAAAACAATATTGTACAGTAATTTTTCATTAAATACAGAAAAGTGTTGAATTTTATGAGAGATCTCATTTATTTAAATCAGGGATTCCCAATCTTTTTCTTGCATCGACCCCTTTTAAAAGAATGGTTCTCTTTATCGACCCCCTTACATTTTCCCTATAATATACAGCATACACATAATCATAATATAAATAGTGCCGTAGCTACTACTATAAGTGCCTATGGCTCAAGATATAAAAGGCGCCTTTGTAGGGAATAATAAAAGGTAAATCAGCAAAATTTGTTTGTACTTTTCTTTATTAATTATTTAATGTGTGTGAAGGAGAAATTGGGATATAACATATAAATTATAAAAATTGTCAGATACAGATTATAAAATTTTACAAACAAGTTATTACAGAAGCTTCACCTTTCGTGTTTTGATTTCTGCAAAATTATTTATTACTTCTTCAAAGTCAATTTCTAAATAGACATCGTTTTCAATTGATAGTGTTGCTAAATTGGTTAATCGATTTTGAGTCATCGTTGACCTTAAATAATTTTTAATTTACTGAAGCTTCGTTCTCCAGTAGGAACAGTAATGAGTAACGTGAGCATGATACGTAGTGCCATGGTTAATACGGATATGATTCACACAGGTCCCATTTTAAAATTCTTTCTAAAATTTCACTGTGGTATAATGATGTTAAATTTGGGAATATCACTTGTGCCTGCGATTTAAACCATTCTAATTCATTGAAATTTGTCCAATTCTTTATATTGAGAACAAAGATCACATGCACTTTTCTTTATATCGTCAATTGAAAATGTTGCAATATTTTTTTTCCGATTAAAAAATCAAACCGGCCTGCTACATTGCGTAAACCGCAGAACCGCTCATTCAGTTGGAAAATAATTATGTCAATCACTTCGGAAAATAGATGTTTAATTTCATCTTCGCGAGAAAAAGAGGTACTGTACATTTGCCTATTTCTCCAGGCAAAGATGTTTTCTGCGCTTCCTTTCTGAATCTATACCCAATTTTTTGCAATGTTCTTTGGTTTCTATACATAATGTACCATATCCTTCAATTTTGATTTTGTTAAACTTAATTACAAGTCCATTTATCAATTCAGCTGATCGACAGATATCTTGTGTTTTTTCTTGCAATTACCAAATTAAGCTTTGTTAAAATCATTTCCCACAGTAAATATAAATTCTCTCAGTAAATATTCATTTCTCTCAGTAAATATAAAATTGCACGTTTGAATATAATTTGTTAATATTCTATCTGTAGCAACGCCATCTCCAAAAGATAAATCATCGGTTACAGCTTTTAATAAGTCCAATACTTTAGTAATTTGAACAAATTACTGCCGTTACTGCTTTTGATTTTGAGCACCATCTTGTACCCTTTCAATGATATCTTTAAATAATTTGTCATTTTTTTCCCAACGATATGTTGAACTAGAGAAAAAATTGAATAACTTTTGAATGACTGCAAAAAATGACACCATCTCCACATTATTACTTGCTGCGTGCACACCAATCAAGTTTATTGTGCTCTCAATTTCACAATCGGTTGTCTTTGCGTATGCTGATGATATAAAAATATTTAATACTTCTCATTTAGTTATTTCTAATGATTTAAATAAAATAATATCATGGCTAACCAATAATAGATTAGAAGTAAATTATTCCAAATCGAGTTATTTATTTTTCTCACAACGTCATATAATACCAAAAGACATCTTTATAAATAATAATAAATTACAGCGTCTCTCTGAAATTACAGATCTTGGAATCATATTTGATGATAAACTTACCTTTACTTCGCATGTTCAATCTCTTATTAAAAAACTATACATTCGTCTTGGTATAATTTTTCGACACTTATATTACTTAAAATCATCACGTGTTCGTAAAATAATTTTCTCTGCATTTATATCCCCTGTTTTAGATTATGGCATTATGATTTGGTGTTCTACCAATTCAACTTCCTTTGTCAAGCTAAATAAAATTTATAATAGAATACTAGGTATACTGCAGATTGGTACCTCTTCTGATATCATGTCTTTGAATACTCGGATATATTATTTTGATTTAAAGTACTTACATTTTTATTTTCATCAAGATTTTGCATCTCTCGATAGTGGTTTGTTTTCCCGTTCCTTTGATACTCGTTTCTTTACATGTTTAAGAAGCCGTATAGCTCGTTTAAGGATTTGCAAGCGATCTTTCCCATTTCGGATAATTAACCAGAGTTAATTCCGGAAGAACTTTTCTACTATAGTGAAAATGCTTTTAATAGGTTTATTCTGTTTTATTTCCATAAAATTTCGTAAAGTGAAAATAAATTATGTTTAAATGTTTTCCTCTTCTCTTTTTTTTTTTTTTCTTAAATTTAATCACATAAAAAAAATCATAAATGAAAATAAACCATTTTTAAATCCAATATTTTGTGTTATAATTAAAGATTGAAAAAGGCAAACAGGTAAAAAAAAAAAAAAAGACAAACTCGTCTTTGAACTTTGCTGTAGCTAGGATAGCACACGTGGTTTAGACATAAAAGGAGTTTTCAGATCACCAGAATCCAACGGAGCATATCAGAGGTGCACGCGTGGATGACTTGTTTACGTCATTAATTATCGTGTCTAGCGGGTTTTTTCACGCGTGAGGACTCTTAAGTTTATGACAAAATCGTAAAGTCTTCATTATACGTCTTTTCTGTTACCAGCGGGTTGGGTTAATTAAGCGTAGCGACTGCATCATCTCTTTATATCATACTCTTCTTAACTTCTTATGCTTTTAAGTGTCGAATTCAATTAGAAATTAGAAATATAACACATTTTTATCTAGTAAATGTCGAAATTAGGAAGTGATATTTTTCCTTTACTTAATACTTGTTTCGTAGTTCACACTTAAAATAACACGAAATGATTATGTATTACATCAAATATTTGAGCACTTTTTTATATTCTTTCAAAATAGAATCGTCGAAGAACGGAATAAAATAAAAAAAAAACGAATTCACATATCTAAATAAAATTTGTTTTCTGAATTTAAAAAGGAAAAAAAAAAAATATTGTAAATAAACTAAAATCGCTTCAAGAAATAGGTCCGTTTGAAAAAATATTTTTTAGTAAAATAGTAAATATTTGTACAGTTTAAGTTATAAAATTCAATTTTTATTTGATTTAAAATAATTCAATTATCTATTTTTTTTTCCTCACAATTTATATATTGCGAGTCGAGTAACAAAATCTAATAAAATAAATGATCAATATTTGATTGTAATGATTACTTTAAATTAAATTAAATTAATGAATGCGCAGCGCATGGAATGTATTTGGCTAAATCATTTGTCTTCAAAATATGGGCCTGCATTCCATTATATATTCCAGCCATATTGGCCCCATTATCATATCCTTGGCCGCAAATATATTTAATTTCTAAGCCATCATGTTTCAATTTTTCTAAAATTTCTTGGGCGAGTCCTTCACCCGCTTTATTTGTTACAGACAGAAAATCTATAAATCTTTCCTCGATTTTAATAGTTTCATCAGAAAATTTCACATACCGAATAATTTGGCATAATTGGTCTTTATGTGATATGTCACGGGTACTATCTACTATTATAGTAAAATATTTTGCTGTTTTAATATCGGACAATATTTTATTTCTGACTTTGGATGCCAATAAGTCAATAAATTCATTTTGTATTTGTGGACTTAAGTATGAACCACTATTTTTAATTATATCGTTCAATATAGATTTTAAAGTGACATCATAGTTACAAGATTAATTAAATTGAGAAAAATTGCTCCGCATATTTAAAATTACTTTAAGAACATGACGCCATTTTTTAACTTGTTCACACATTTGTTTTTGAAGAGAATCATCAATTAAATTATTTCCGGATTTAAGGCCTTTTTCGAAAACTTTCCACTTTCTGTATCAATATGTTCGACAGATTGCTCGTAGTTTGGGATTCTCGGATCCAATTGCTTCCATTTTGCAAATCCCGTCTCTTGTGTGCTGAATAAAGATGTAGAATTTTTCGAAAATAATAAGCATGGAAAGCAATATAAAGAATTTCGAATTTCTGAGTAAAACATCTATTTTCTATATTTTTTTCCCCCATTTGATAATTTTTTATAGATCCAATCGTTACTAAAACTTCGCCCATCAGATGATGGATATTTTATTAATATTTTATGTTCTGGGCCGTTTGCTATTAATAATGTTCTTATTTTATCAGACTTCAAATTCCAAGATAAAGGATCATTGAAATTAATTTTCACAGTAATATTCGAAATATTGTCCTTACCACTAATTCCAGCGACCGGTTCAATATCCGAATTACCAACACTTATTCCAATAACAGAGTTATCCTTATTTTTTAAACTACAAATCACACTTGTTTCAACAATAAAATTGTCTTTACCTTTAACACCAATAGTACCCGCTTCAACATCAGAACTATCTTTGTTTTCAACACTACTAATATTACTGTCACATTTTTCATTAACAGGATCGCACTCATTTTTAACGCCAGTATTGTCCCTTTCTTTAATGGTCGTCATAGCGTGCATATAGTGAACTATTCTACAAATATAAATAAATAATTTTGAAAAATATACTTCGATGATCAGCACAATCAAATGAAATTAACCTATGATGATGATAATAAGTTATCAAAATGTTATGAATAAAAGAGTATGAAGCAAAATGTAATAACTTAAAATTTAGACGTGCCAGGAGAAATATCCCTATAAAAGTGGACTCATCCGTCCAAGCTGCCCGACTCGCTGCTAGTGGGTGATCGGTTAACGAACATAATTCGTTCAAAGACAATATTCGTTATACGAATTGTTCGTTAACCGATCATCGATTTACCATAGGCTTATATGGGAATTTATATAATTCGTTCTGGAGACCCAAAAATAAATAAATAAATAAATTATATACTTTCTTATTATGTTTATTTATATGTAAGAACAATAATATATATACATAGTCTTGCATTTTCATCTATTATGTTTATTTTCCATTAAAGAATCTGTCCAATGTCGATTGCTTTTCTCTCTTCAGGATTTTTCGATAGTGATTAATAGCATTGTCATTGTAGAGATCCCCAAGCTTAAGGATCTCAACTTGGTATGGGTGCCATTCTAACACCAAAATATTGTAAAATCTCTCTCTTACCTTCTTTAATAAATCTTTGATTTATTTTAAGTTTTAGTCTCCAAGTTCATTTTAATCGAGAAAAACTATTGTTCTCCCATCCTTACCCATATCTCCACGAACGCGCAAGGCCTATGCCTGTCATTCCGTTAGGTTAATTAAGCTGCCATATCCTCGTGAGATATTTTTATCTGGCGGCGACCACTTAGAGCTCATCACAGACTGGCCAATATTCATGATGGGGCCAACCGGATGGTTGAAGGATGAGATTCAACGGGCCGTGTCCGGACCCCTCCTGAAAAATTGCAGGAGTGGAATCCGAATCTTTCAGGATGGTAATCCACAGCTTTACCACGTGGCCATCCGGCCGACCTGTCATTTCATCAGTCCGCGAGCCTCACAGTTTGTTCTGTGAAACGTTCGTTACCCGAACATAAAAATCTTTCGCGAAAGTGTTCGTTAACCGATCATTCACTGTATTCATGCGTCATCATATTAATTTTTTTGCACTTTATTCACTGTATTCATGCGTCGTCATATTAATTTTTTTGCACTTTTTGTTGTCACATTAAAAATAAGTAAACTTTGTTACAATTTTTTTAATAAATAAAAATCTGTTACAGTTATAGGATAACGTGAGTTTATCTGGCGGCGACCACTTAGAGCTCATCACAGACTGGCCAATATTCATGATGGGGCCAACCGGATGGTTGAAGGATGAGATTCAACGGGCCGTGTCCGGACCCCTCCTGAAAAATTGCAGGAGTGGAATCCGAATCTTTCAGGATGGTAATCCACAGCTTTACCACGTGGCCATCCGGCCGACCTGTCATTTCATCAGTCCGCGAGCCTCACAGTTTGTTCTGTGAAACGTTCGTTACCCGAACATAAAAGTCTTTCGCGAAAGTGTTCGTTAACAGATCATTCACTGTATTCATGCGTCGTCATATTAATTTTTTTGCACTTTTTGTTGTCACATTAAAAATAAGTAAACTTTGTTACAATTTTTTTAATAAATAAAAATCTGTTACAGTTATAGGATAACGTGAGGTGGACGATGGTAGTGATCTCTTGGATTAGGCGCCTATTTCGAATGGCGCCTATGGCCGTGGCCACCTTCGCCATACCCTCGCTACGGTACTGATTGCACATAAATAGCAAAAGATAACAATTAGGCTAAGAATATGAACAAAACTTTTGAAAAAAATGGTTTATTAGATTTATGTTTTATTATATTTGTACCTATTATCATTTTTTAATTTTACAAATATAAATAAGTTTTCAGAAACAAAATCACAGATTAATTGCACAAAAGTTCGATATTAATTAATGCGATGGCTGCGCTTGATGCAAATTTATTAATATTTGGCATAAAATTGCTTAACTTAATTCTTAAATCTCCTCGTTCAAAAATATTCAACCTGTTTCTTGTTTTCTGTGGTAAATTATTGACTTGAATAAAGCCTGCTTCCACTAGGTAAGAAGAGGGAAAAGTCCATAATGCTGATTCGGTAACAACTTTTATTTGGAGATATTTCTCTCGGATGGCTTTTAAATTCTAAAACTTAGCATACCCATGTGTTTCAAATAAGACTTGTGTTTGAACATCTTCCTTCAATGCAATCAATTCTTCTTGAATCGTAATATCAAAATCAGATATATTACAGTGCAGCGGTTCTATAATCCATACTGGCACATTCAAATTTTCAATGTCTTGGAAGCGAATATTAAAATATTTTAAATTTTGCAAGTGGCTTGTATATAACAATATATCTTCTGAGGAAATGCAATGATTTTTCAATAACGGACAATCGCAAATTAAAAATTAATATATTTAAAAAAATTTTATTGGTTTTTAAAATTTATTAATTTTAGTGTATTTTTTTCCCTTATATTTATTTAATACTGTATGATTTTTTCCTTACTACATGATATAGCTTTATATCAATAAACAATTATCAAATTTATTAATAAATTTTTTTGTAATCAATGGGATCTTGATCTTGATTATCCTGATCAATCTCCAGTGCATATTCGGCTATCGACCCCAATAGATCCCTTGATCATCATTGACGCCCTTTAAAATTTCATCGACCCCCAGGGATCGATACCGATCCGTTGCGAACCCCTGATTTAAATGAATTCGAATGTTTAACGATACTCAATTGAATTTATTATTAATCCGCGGTCATTGCTTGTTAATTCTTGACAAAAAATTCATGTCGGAAAAGCAATGTTCTGGAAATCGTCTTAATTCGAGCGTTTTCGATGTTCTATGTATGGAAATAAAAGCCATAGCCAAAATGCTTTTATTGGTTGGATGATAAACATGTACAAAAATTTTAAATAAATTCAGTTCTTTCTTATTTATAATAATAATCACGTACTTTCTGAACTTATTCTTTCTTTTGATATAATTTAAAATACGGGATTAAATAATTATATATAGCAAAGGCATGGATGTGTCGTAGAGATCTTTTTATGACATTGAAGATGATTTGATGACATAACCTATATGTTGAATACCATAGAAATCTATTGAATAATTCAGAATTACCCACACCTTCAGAAAATTGAATTTCTGCCATTTTTAAATGGATGAATCTACAGGATTGATTAAACAATTTAAGCGTTTGATACCTTGACCATTCCGACAGATTTTTATAATTTCCGTCAAATCATTCAAAAAATTTTCCATATTAAATTTTGAAGTTTGAATGTCCGTCATTTTTAAATAATTATATATAGCAAAGGCATGGATGTATCATAGAGATCTTTTTATGACTATTTTATTAAATTTCGTAAAAATCCAATGAATAGTTCAGGTTATTGGGAGCATATATTAGATGTTTAAACATTTGCAATGTTTAAATGAATTTAGATATAGTTTTTATCTTTTTGCTGTTTTACGCCCCTTTCCAATCAGTAAGATTACTAAGAGGCGGGGCCAGTTGCAACCATGGGTTTCACCCACATCCGTGGAGAGGGACTGGATGGTGAAGGACGGAGATGCCGGACTTGGCATATGAACTCGGGTTCTACTGCATGGCACACCAACACGTTACCACCATGGATGGTTACCACCAAGAAGCTTGTATATAGATTGGAGTGAGCTCGGAAATGAGCGGTCAGCAGTCAAAGCGAGGAAGGTGGCCTTTGCTGACCCAGCCAAAACCAGATCGTCGGCAGCTACGTTGTAGGAAGCACGTCTGCTGAGTCGTTAGCTGAATACAACATTTCTCGTTATTTGTAGTGTTTTTTCCTATTTTTTGCGTAGTTAGTGTATATAGTTTAGCGTATGGATGTAAGAATGAGCAAATACGAGGTGATAGAAGATAGGAAATACTTTTTAAAAAGGAGGAGGAAATATATTTGGCAACATTCTACTTTCACTACTTTAAAATAAGAAATTGATGCTGTTGTTGTATTCGCAACAACTGCATCGATTTAATATAATTAAAGGCATGTAATAATTTAACATTGAAGCAAATTCTAAGCTTAAACATTAGAAATATTCAATAAACATTCATATATATCTAACTATTTCATTGCATTGTGTCAGGTAAAATAAAATGTTGCCTTATATTTTATTATTTGGTATAAATAGTGCTATTATTTGCTATTTATAGTACAATTACACTGTTGTTTATTGTTTGATTATAATCTTTTTCAAAAAAATAAAATTTTATTCACTCCATTTGTGTTTGTTATTTTTTCATAACTTACATTATTTTATGCTAAAAAAATGTTTAATAATGTTTTTTTTTTACAATTCACTCTTGATGATCTTTAAATTTATTTTCTCTTTCCTCAAAACATTGGCTGTGTTCGAAGTATCAAGACCTGTGGCGGCTCGCCCATAAGGGCTGCAGAGCTGCAGCCCTCCCACCAAAATGAAAACATTTTTAAATTATTATAGCTATTACATTACTATACAATTATTTTACAAAACATATTTTTTTCCGTTTGTAGTATATTTATTTTTGAATTGTAGGTACTAGTTACCTCGATAGGCGCTCTGTATGTGTGTATTGTATGAGTCAGTGCGATTGCGTACTCATCAGGGCTGCAGTCAGTACAGACCGAGTCACACCGCATAGTCAGTGTATTGAGCAGGTGGGTGTAACCCGTGATATACGTTTTTGTGATATGTATATCGTGGGCTGCAAACATTGCAGTCAGCACTACGTATTTT
The DNA here is from genome assembly GCA_000484575.1 of Olivierus martensii. Classification (NCBI taxonomy): domain Eukaryota; kingdom Metazoa; phylum Arthropoda; class Arachnida; order Scorpiones; family Buthidae; genus Olivierus; species Olivierus martensii. Next base: position 75,007 of record AYEL01087826.1, read on the forward strand.
AGCTACATATTTTATTATACGCATTACGTATTTAATTATAATTTTTTTCAGCCCTCCCACAAAAATCATCCACAAGCCGCCACTGGTCAAGACCACAGATTTCTATACATAGATGGCTTGCTCATTGTTTAAAAGTGAAGTCATTACTGGTGGAAACAGTGGTGGGCAACTTTCACGAATGTACAGTACATTCAAAACTATGGTAAATTGACTTTATTTTGGTGGCCAGATTTGGCCCATTTATTTTAATTATATGTAATGAACAGATTCTAATAGTTAATAAAAGTTTCAAGTATCCAAATATGGGGTATTAACTAACTACACGATTTCGATGATTCGAACGAAGTGCTCAAAATACTCCAATTTTCACATTTTCCTAATCGTTTAATGTTTCGTTAAAACATTTTAAGAGGAAAACAACTGAGACAACAAGTTTTAATTTGTAATTATTTTACGATAAAATTTTAACTTATATAAGATATCTTTTAACTAATTTAGATCGATATAAGTTTAATCTAGAGCATAAAATTAAATTTAAAAATATAAATAAGCATAAAAATATATAAACAGAAAAAATATAGACGTTTTTACTATAGTAAGAGCTTAGTTACTCTATAAAAAAGTATGAATTTTAGAAAGTAATTGACTGTAGAACTTCTCAAATCATAAAAAAATTCTATAATATAATTAAATCTAAAAGAATAATGTTTAAATTATTATATAAAAGAAACTGCTTCTGCAATCGTATATTAAATCACAAATTTTTATTTTTTTTTCCGTAATGGAACAAGTCATTACGATACAAAAGCGAATCAATTATTTTATTTACTCTTTGGGATGTCGTTCTATGAAGATTTTAATAATAAGTGGCATAAACAATCAGCAATTGATTTTAGTATTAAAATATTTATTTTTTACCTTTTCCGTTTGAGATACCGTTTAGAAACCTTTTAATATAGCAAAGCGTGAAGAGGTCAAAGTTCATTCCTCTTAATCAAATCAATTGAACAATTGGTTAAATGTCCAAACAGCCGCCTTAGGATATCGAAAACTCTAACGAATTTCCAGCCTGTACTTGTATCGCTCGATAGATTGGTTTCCGGAAAAAAGGTAGGCAATACACTCCACCAGTTCTCCAACTTCCGGCGGAAGGCATTATTGTTAGCTGTTCCAGTTCATTGCGTCCGCCATTGAATCGAATAAGTAGTCTTAAGTTGACATCCCGGCTAAACAAATGATGTCTGCATTTGACATTATGGGACTTGCCTTCTCCATTCTTCCAAAGACCTACTCTAGGAGAGAAGGAGAGAGAGAGAGAGAGAGAGAGAGAGAGAGAGAGAGAGAGGAGGCTGGCATGAAGATTATCAAATTTATTTTGACCGAAACCGTTTGTTGTGATTCTACTCTTTTCGTTGCTGCAGAGAATCTCAAATTCCACTGATTTGTTGCGATTTTCTCACTGCTTTCTTGAATGTTTTCGAGGCAACTCGACTTTCAGGAATTCATTATATGACAATGTTCGCATCAAAAAACGCGTTACAAGTGGAAAAAATAAAATAAAATGATTTTATATATTAAATGTGCAACAAATCTTTTGAGAATGGCCAATCTTTTTTCTCAAATGATTCCATTCGTTTCTTATTTCTCCTATTCCAACCAATATCTTTCGGGGAAAAAAATCTTTTTTTTCAGTTAATTTTGGTTGTGATAGGAAATCTATCTCTGTTATACACACTCAGTTTCTTTTATCTAATAGACTTATATCACAAATAATATAAATTTTCTTGACCGGTAAATTGCAAAAATAGTATCAACCATAACATAAATAATACTTGAAGCAAAGTAATTGACCGAAACTGCAGTTAAGCTAATGTAAAACTTTTATATCTTAATGTCTACTATCAAAGAAACGTACAGTTTAATTGTATTAAACAATACTTCATATTAGTGAATTATAAATAATTAAAAAACCAATTTATGTTATTAATTTCAGTAAAAATTTTATTGAGTTGTTTCTTTTACTGTAAAAAATTGTTATAAATGTAAATAAATTAACAGCGTGAAAGAAACCATCTCATAATATTCAGAATGAAAAAAAATGCAAAGCTATCGAGTAATTTAAAAAATTATAAAATAAAATTTAAAAAATTCATTTTCATTAGATTTTAGTGGTATCATTACATATGATTAATTTATTTGGCAAGTTTTCTGTTATTTACATCGTTAAGTTTATCAATTGATTTTAAATACCTAAATTATCTTCCTTATAAACAAATTTTATCGTAAAATCAAAAATAAATTTATTAAACAAATGAGATTATTTTTGTTTATAACAAAAAGAAAATTTAAAATTAGCTTAACTGAACGAATTTTATTAAACGTGTTAAAATTTATCATCACCATTAAAATTATTCGATTTTTACTGATTGTATTAATATTTTAATCGATTATAAAAGTATATCCCATTTTGTTGTTTTTCTTTGCGACATGAATGGAAATAATCTTAAACTTGATTTACAAAATATAATGTTTAACAAACATTTATAATTGAATTCCAATCGAAAAAATAATAATAATTTATTGCAATTATCGTGTTTCAAATGAAAAATGTTATAGGAAATGTTTTTATCATATTCTTTAATTACAAAACTAATTATAGAATAGTACTTAGGTAATTAAGCATAATCCGTGATCCCTGGAGTGCTCACATGATAGTAGTCCAGTTAAACGTATCTCATCTTGATGGCTGTATTTTAATTTAAAATTAAATTAGTGGACTTATTTCGACATAAAAATTCGTTTTAATGCGTAAATATTACCGTATAAGATTGCGAGACCACCAGAGAGAAAAACTAAAATACTATTATTGCTGCGTCAATTAAATATTTATATTTGTTATTATCGCCGAGTAACAACATAAAAATATATATTTTTTTCCACATGAACATAACAATTTATTATTTATATTTTATATATAAAAAATATATTCTAAAAATTCTACTGGCAACATGAATATTCGGAAATTCGGTAAGTTTGAATCCATAAGATTATCTAAAAATCTTCCATTACAGAGTAGAATGTTAGAAGATTGCGTGGCCTAAGTATAGTTGTCGATAACCGAAATCTAACACTTCAGACGAACCAATGGATGCTGCAGGAATCGCGACAATATAGCACTCTGGAGACACATGAGAGAAGAGATGAAGCTTCAAAGAATGCTTAGAAGCATCTTCTTATATCTTTCTGTTAGCTAAATCGTTATGACTTTATTTAACACGAGAACAATGAATCCTTTAAAATATGTCGATAAATTAAAATGATTACTGGATATAAAATTTATCATGGTCATAACTCGAGAAGAGTCCATCCGTACCGAATAAAAATCCTCGACTTTTTTTAAATGTGATGATAATTTTAGATAATTAAAATGATTTCTTACATAAAATTTTCCTGTCGTACTACAGATAAATTTATCTCAAATCGAAATAATTATGATGTATACGTTCTAATATTAGCATTGTATGTATATATACATATATATATACACATCATAATATTAGATTTAATAACACCCATCACTTTAACCTCATTGTGAGAAATGGAAAAACTATTACGTTGCATTTTATGCGTGACCATTAGCATGTCCTAATGAATCGACTTGGAATAATATTAATATTAAATAGGGCATACAGTCAGAATTTTATGGTTAAATTTGGTCTATAATGCGATTCAAAGCGATTAGTTTCCTCTTCTTTTTATGCAATTATTAACCTTAATAAGTAAGGCTGCATCTAAAATATTCACAACCAACGCGATAAATTTTTAGAATATGGCATTCGAAATGTTCGAGTTTTCTGTTTATTTATTATTTATTTAATTGCAATAATTTGGGAAAAAGTACAGCCGAAAAGAACCATAAAAGCCTCTCAAAATTTTATTATTATTTTTTATCTTTCGACTGCTGATAAATTATTCACCCACACCAAATATAAAAAATTAAAGATTAAAGTGTAAAAATAAATCACAAAGAAAAGTGACTTGTTAGCAATTCAAGCTTATATTGCGTGTTCAATACAGAATTAAGGGGTGTGTAAGTCCTGGGAAGAATTTTTGATTTATTAAAAGGCATACATTCGAATGTTCTGTATAATATATAGCGCATTATTTGGCAAAATAATGTGTTAAAATTTGGCTTTATTGTTATTATTATTTTATAAAATTACACATCTGAATGGTTTCCATTCTCAGATATTTATGCGTTTTTTTCTCATATTTTTACAAGTACCGACATAAATATATTAAAGCAAGCAGAGCATTTATAAAAATTTAAAGCTTTTTAGTTCAATATCAGAATTATTCGTCTATTCAAAGTGTGCGTAAAAGTGAAATGTCTCATCGCTTTTCCGTGATAGGCAATGAAAAAAAGCAATCACCTTTTATTTGTCGAATTTAAGAGTTCAGCGGAAGATAGTATCAGACATTTCTGGCCATCAATGTAGTCTAGAAGAGTGTACTGTCTTGTAAGGCGCTGAAATAACAACACTGGATATTCGTTCTAATGGACAAACTAAGTCTGTCTTTCTCGATAGGTGTTCAGCTATTGTATCCATTTAATGCTTCTAAATAAAATAAGTAAAAGGAATACATTCCATATACGTAGAAAATATCCATTGTTCTGGGAAATTGAACTAGAAAATGAGAGCAATGAAGAAATTATAGCGTGTCTTCTGTGATAACTATTATCTTACGGTTACGTTTAATGTTTATGGTTATTTCTTAACGATAATTTCTCTTGTAATTTTTATTTTCTATCCTTTAAATAAATTCTGATTAATAAGTCAAAATTAATTGTTTTATTTAAACTACATTACTCTCTAAAGATTTTAACATAAAGAACAATTTTGTCGAGTAAGAAAAATATATTATTACTAAAGCAGATTTTTAAAGTAAGGAATTTCGATTCTAATTAGTATAATTAATTTTATTCGCACATCATTAATTTAAAATATCACATTTTTATTCATTGGAATACTTTAAAATGTTACAAAATCTGTTTATTAAACCCGCTGTTCAATTTAAAAATTCAGTGATGCTTGTTTATCGTCTTATAATTTACATAAAAATTGCTTCACATAGATCTTATTTATGTGGCTATAAATATATATTTTTCTAGGCAAATAATAAAGATTTATACGAATTTTGATTTTATACATCCTTTTTGCTTCTTGAAAATCATAATGCTTAAAGTAGTACAAGAACCGGCACACATTATTAAATTATTAAATTAGTGATAAAAAATATATACTGTCAAGTCTACAGATATTCAATTTATATCTATTATTCATAGTTATATCGATGTCAAAAATTTATGAAATTACTTGACATTATAAATATGTCGTTCAAATCCAATCATCTGCAAAGGTAAAGAGTCACCGAGCAAATATTGATCATTTCTCTTACTTTACTCGAATGCATCTTCTCATGTGACGTTGCACGTGCTTCCTTGTGCTCCCTGAGCGAGAAAAGAAGTCCGCTCTACTCTGAGACATCCATCACATTGACGTTAACACGGTACCTTGCCACCGTTGACAAATGTCCGATTTGGTTGACAGTAAGTATAGTTTTGTCACTACTAGGCGTCAGGACTGCTGACCTAAGTCCTTTCAACGCGTCTTGCCAGAATATTTTACCGACTTATTTACCATACAGTTCCTTTGAGATTTGTGTTATTCCTTACAAACGTCCCAGAGAATGAAAATTTAAACTCGATATGAGATGTTTCGTCTTCGTTTTACAAGATAAAATGGTTATTTCGTTTGATCGTTTTCCTATCAAACACAACTTTTAAGCCTTTTTTATCCAATATATAAATATATGTGTGTGTTTCTTTTATTTTTTACTTCCTGTAATTCCAAGAAAATAATAAGTTATTCTCGAAATAGATTGCAGAATTAATTGTGAGCTTCAGTCGGGTCATTATCATAAGATGTTTTTCCATTCCTTTCATCTCTTTTCCCAATATAAAGTATATGTTCAATCTTTTAAATTGCCTACGGAATTCCAAAGAAAATCCCGTATAATTAAATATTAAATGAAGACGATCAAACGATATCGAATATTTCCTTTACGAAAATCTACTTAAACTTTCGAAAATACTTAATCACGTTGTCCCAATTATATTCACGAATTTTATCTTGTTCGTAACTCTAAGAAAAGCACGATCAAAATATCTTCTTTAAATAAATATTATTGGAATTCTGTCAACTTAAATTGGATGTTATTCTTCATTTCAGTGAAATGATTCTAAGAGTTTATGTAATATAAATAGTTTCTTTAGTGCCATGAATCAGGAATCCACGTTTTCTATTAGAAGATTCGTTAAAAATTCAACAGAGTTTCTACAATTAATTATTATAGCTGGAATTATATATGAGATATTCTGAAAGTGAAGCGTGCCTGCTTCTCGTGCACTTTTGATCATTATACTGATTTGTACTACTGCTACTGCTACTATTATTTGCATATATTTTAAATTTATTGAAAGCACCTAAATAGCTTTTTATATATACAAATAACAAAGAAAAATTATCATTTGATAGAGATTATTATAATTTTATGCACTATTACATCAATAATACTTAGGAAATATATATATCGTTTATCTCTCGAATATAAATTAAAATAATCCAGTTTAAAGAACTCAAAATTAAAAATTAATAAATATCTATTCATTTTTTATCGGAGCTGTTACAAATATTAATAACTTATTGCATTTTTCCCTGTTATTCTCTGTTCATTTAATATTCTTTAAATTGTTTTCCGTGCAGCAAAACAAATAAACAAAAAATTTCTTCTTCGTGTAATTAATTTTTTTCAACAACGAATTATTTTTATTTTTCCAGATAAATTTATTGTTACGATAAACACATTGGAAATGAAAAGAATGAAATATTTATTTGTAAAAAATTGAATATTTATATAAAAACGCAATGAATTTTTTATGCTTATTTTTCTACCTATTAAACTTTATTCAATTATTAAATTATAGTAAAATTCTCTATTAATTTTTATAATTTTAAATTAGATTTTTATTTTATTTTATTAGAAGAGAAAATTCGATATAGTATTTTTTATAATCATATTTTTACACTTTTTTAGATGTGGTTATCTGTTTATACTGTAGGCAATGTGCAATTTGGAACTGAAAATATGAAGCCCTGCATTGAATTCATATAAGGGAATGAGAATGAAATTGTTACTGTATTCAGCTCTAGAATGGAATATTGATTGAAATGAGTTACCTTTTTCATGATCATAAAGGCGGTTCGTATTTTAAACGTTCCTTTTTACCGCTTACATTTCGTGTATGTTCAAGACGAAAGCTCGTTGTCTTTGGTTCGTGGACTGAATTTCAAGAAAGAGCCCGATTTGTAATTCTTTCTTTCTTCTTTTTCTTCTTATCAATTCGCTGTCATCTGTTCGTTCTCTTGGTATCTCTTAAAGCCCTCTCCTGTTATTACGTTCAACTATCATTTTTCGGAAGCAGATTGAGTGCAGTCCACAGCAATGTTTGCCACTGTAACATTGAAGTGCAATTGCTTCAGATAGAAATGATTTCGAATTTCATTTCAATCCCAGCCTGTCATATGCCCTATTTTTGTATTTTACATATAATTTATGATTTAAATTTGAAGTGACTCCGATGATAAAAGTAAGAATTAAATAGTTTTATAATAAATCTGTCAAAATGTCAAGTTAGGAGTCGTAACAAGATAAGACCTATCAACTTTTAAATTGTAGTCTATCGTAGCTTGTTGGAATTTGAATGACGAATTCTCTAACCTTATAATCTTTCTTCCCCTTTTACTTCAAAGTTCAATATTAATTTTTATTTAAATGTAACATATGTAAAAAGAGTATTTATTAGATACATATCTTTTTTTTCCTATATTCATTATCTGGATGCTTTAAAGAAGTTACTCGGAGAAGAAAAATGATTATGCGACGATTAAAAATAGATATAATCTTATGAATAATAATTAAATTAATTATTTTTTTATTGCATTATTTTACGACTGGATAGATTTATTATAAATCACTATCGCTTTTAAGAAACTTTGCCTCTAGTAATCTTTTGAAAAATAACTTTGTCAGATAAACCTATTATTGATATACCGTTCAAAATCCTAAGCGAGTTTTCGTTTCTAAATATCAATAAATAAATAAAAATTTTAACTGTTTGAAAATTTATAATTTGTTAATAGAAAATTTAAAAAAAAACTTAAAAAAAATCTACTTGTTAAACTTTAAAAAATTCATGTATAGACAAGTGCAGTGATGCAAACAGTTTAACTTGATTTATAAATATTTAATAAACACTTAGCAACATTTATTATTTTTATCTTTGAAATTGAAAATAATTAATTTTTGAATGAGATTTTTATCTTTGATTCACTTAAATTCTCATTATTTCCATCAGTCTAATAAATGATAAAAATGCCATTTTAATTAAGTAGTCAAATTGGGTATTTTCTTCTAACCAAAAATAGTTTAAGAAATAAAAATTATTATTATTCTAGACGAACTAAAGACACGTTTAGAGAAAAAATATCCTTTCATCTGTTTTTATTTCGGGCACGTAGAGTATTTTTTTAACTGTCTTTGATTTCGAGCATAAAACAAAAACAATTTGCATGTTATTTCCATAAGAGTTACCGTTGTTTATATGAATCAACAAAAATTTGTAGATGAATTTTTTTTTTTTTGGTTAATAAATTCAACAGCAGTTGAAAAATAATCTTCAAATTGTACTTGCTACGAGAAAGTAGTACAGAAGAGCACTGTCGCTTGTTAACGAAGTTCCTTCCAAGAAATATTCGATTGTCGTGACTTGTGTGATTAAACTTGAAGAACCTGTGAAGATGATAAAATTGACATTCCAAATATGCAGACTAGTAATTATATTGAATGTTTTATTTTTAAAAATTTCTGAAACTGCACTTCAACAAACTTTACTTCTCTGATTAAAAAAAAAATAATAATGAAAAATATTTTAAAATGAAAAGGCGTAAAATATCGAATTCTAATTATAAGTTTTACAACAAACAAATTTTATTTTCCTATTTCTTTCTACAATATCATATTTGTAGTTATTCAAGCTATGCATGCTTCTTTTTTTCCCTTCTTCTTCTATTATGAGCCATCATTCGATACATATTTTCTGGACAGTTACCTGAATCAGCAGTTATCAATATCTTGTTGTTAGTGCCGTATTCTATAACATCCTGCTGAGATTATGACAAGATCGTGTTTTTGTATTTTTTATAACAAAATTCATTTGTCAGATACAACTGCAATATTGTAATAAAATCTTTTTAAATATATATATATCAATATTTTTATTATAGAATAGATAATTTTAAAGTTTGAACACGCAGAAATAATTTAATAAATGGTCATAGATTGTTTCTCAAAGTTATATATCAAACTGGAAAGCCTATTCGGCTCTTGATGTTATTTTTGATTTACTACCTTTTGTTCTTTACCCAGTTTGTAATATTCTCTTGTCCTTTATCTTGTAAGCTGCCAAGAGGTTAACCAATCTGCTAGACAATAAAGATTGATTGATTGATTATTTCTGATTTAATGCGACCCGTATCAATCTGGAGCAACCTGCGAATAGGGCTATTTGCTGTTATAGATGTATCCAAACCTCAGATGTATATATACATAGATACTTTTGTATATTAAAAATATAGACGTTATACAATATTTTATTTAAAAATAGCATAAAGAACTAAGTTTAAATAATGAAATTTTTAATATTTATTTAATATCAAAAGCAATTTCATAAAACTAACGTCGATATGCAATTTCATAAAAGGTATAGCTCTCTATATGCAATTTCATTAAAGCAGTTTCGTGAATGGTATAACATTCGATACGGAATTTTTTCTTTTGTGATAAATAGACTTATAGTTATCCGAAGAATTTCGGGTTAATAATATATGTTTCTTTAGAAAAGGAAGATAGAAAGACATTCAGGATATACACACCTTGAATAATCGGAATGTTTGCCATTGGAGTGGCCAATGTCACGCCTGTGGAAAGTTGGCATCACAATACTAACAAGCTGATATCATCGTCAGTAGATAGTATATGCGCAGTCTCAGAGTAGTGTGACGTCCAAACTGCCGGTACCACGGGAGTGAGGCGCGGTGGTGGACGGCAGCGATTTTGCTTTGCGCCTTGCAGGACATCGATCCAAGAGTAGATGGGACAGCAGTTGGTCTGAATGTGCTGAGACATTGCTGTGTGATAAATACAGTGAGGCTTTTGTACACGGAATGTGGTGGACTACCAGTGGTTGGCCATGATCTTTACTGTGAAGTTGCTTCTCTTCTTGACAGCGTATTGGGCGGGTAAGTATATGTTGAGTTGTTGCTGCTACGTTGCTTCACGTGTTCCACTTGTTTTATGTATTAGCCCGGTTTGAATACTATCCAGTTTTTGCCCAGAAACATTTTCGTCTTTTTTCTTTTAGTTTTAAAACTATCTTTACCAACTTAATCTACTTTCGTAAACTAATTTTTTTGAATTTAATCGATAGTTCCGAATAGGTTAATTTATACAAAAACATACAGGCCCGTGGCTATTTCGACTTTTAATTAAAATACTATTACTTTTCTTTACGTAATAAAGTTGGTAAAATCATCTTTTTCTTCCTAATTTAAATGTTGAGCGCAATTTTAGTTTATAATGAATACTGCGGCAATGCAGAAACCGATACTTGTGATTGATTAGCATTTGAAAAACTGTTGTAATTATCTTTAATTATCAATGTTCCTCTAGTTGAACAAACTTAATTAAAAAGTGTCTTCATATTCGACTATTTCGAATTCTTTTCTTTTAAAAAAATTAACATATTTTTCATTTTTTTAAAAAAGTAATATGTATTTTAATAGAAATTTTTCTTTCTACACACTATAATTTAAGCATAAAATATTGATCTATGAGGTTTAAAACAATAAAATATTCATAAATTCTTGAAATCTTTTAACATACAATATACCGTAATCCTCATATTTATTTATCTTTGCGTATTTTTGGTCTAAAATAAAGAAATGTAAATTTTTTTCCTATTACTTTATAGAAGGAAAATATTAAAAAAAATATTACAAAAATTTTTTCACTTTATGTTTAGTAATATTGTATAAAAGTTATATATATTTAAAAAAAAGAATAAAATCTTGGGTACTGTAATGTATTCATTTTCAAAAAGCATTCTCGATCAAACTCTTCTTTCGAAGTTTATATTTTGATAAGTAATATTAGTAAATTTGTACACATGCTAACCTTTCTCATGAATACTTAATGATGATCATTAAGATATTTTAAATTGCAGAAATTAATATTGCTCGGTGATATTGCTGTAACCACTTTCCTCACTTTTGATGAATAATTCAGAATGGTGGGGTTCTTCTCACAAGAGGTCGTGAGACAAGTTGGTACAGTTCCTGTCACACTCTTTGCAATGATTTTTTTTCTCTCGTCAGCGAAGTTAAAGCGAACTGGCTTCCGGGTATCACCAGATATCTCTTACTCCTTTTTCAAGGAGTTAGCAGTTTCAATCTCTTTCCAATATGAAAGATCAAAAATTGAAATTTAAGTTTAAGCTTCTGACAATCCGCATTACTGACCTTATTGTTAAATTTGAAAGTAGTAGTATTATTTACAATTTGTAGCATATATCAATAATTAACTTGTGACTTCAGTAATTTTATTTTAAATTTTGAATATAAAACCCTTTCACGTGCTCTGCATAAATATTTAAAAACTTATAAAGTTATTAAATATTGGACTTAATATAATTCATCAATTTATTCTCTTGTTAAATTTTTTAAAAAAATATTAAAGTCGTCAAATAATGCGTGAAATGAAGTTATACTAAAGTAATTATTAAATTTTAAATATTAGAAAAGCACGTAGTACCTTTTACTTTTTTTTTTCTACTGAAACTTTCCTAACAATTAGGATTTTAAATAAAATTATAGTTTGGCTATAAAAAAAAGGAAGGAATTGTTATTCAGTTAATTCGTTCCCTGTAACTTTCTCTTGTACAGTTCATTGCTTAATGACCTAATTATTATAAATCCTGCATTCCTTTCTATTTTTATATCTCTTCGTTGCCATTATAGTTGTTTCAAGTCGATATAGCCATTAATGTGCACACTAGAAGCTCTGATTACATTTAATGATGTTGCCTACTAGCAGATGGCGTTATATCGAACACAAATAATGTAGAATATATTCCTTGTTTGTAACATTTTGAAGCGATGAAAGAGGAGAGAGAGAAAGAAAGAGGTTCTGAAGCCTCCAAAAGCGTGTTTTCGTTTAATGCTATTTATTCATACATCTAAATGGAAAAGATCATTTTCTCTTTTCAAAAAAATTCTCCATGTAACTAAATTTCTACCATATAAAATAATTAATCTGATTTTTTTCTTCCTTTACATAACGTATGCCTATGCATATTTTTTTAGAATAAATTTTATAAATCTTCTTTTTAAAGTTTTATCTAAAGCGGATTTGTCAAAAAAAGAAATCGCATTAACGAAAAAAATGACAAGTTTTTTAAAGAGACTTTTTTTTTTATCTACTTTCTACAAAAATGTGATACTAGAACCGTAATCGTATGAAGCTAACAGAGAAATCTTCTACTTTTGGCAAAAATTGTATTGAGTAGACGAAAAACTAGATAGATAAGAAATAACATAAAAACTTAGTATCCATGGTAACTTGGTGGAATAGTGAGTTGGCGAGTCTATAAAATCTTTTGTCATCAGATAGCCGTCATGCAAAGAACATTCAGTCGTCAGCCACACCCATGAGGTTGACTTGGGACTGGCACTTAGCCTAACGCAAGCTGGATGTTTCCCAAGCAATGTGTGCAATAAAATTGGTTAAGTTGATCTACTTGTCTTTGTACAGTTACATTTGCAGACATGATATATTAGTACGTATATAGAAATAGATATAGGATGTCTCTGACCGATGATCTTTGGTAAGAGATAATAACCTCTTCTACATATAGATTTTTGATGGCAAACGTCATTATTACAGATGCATCCTGATGGAAAAATTTTACTTCATATCGGTCAAATATTCTATTTAATCAAATATTCTGAAATATTTACAAAAATTGAAATAAATTTTACTTTTTTTATTAAAAAGAAAATAACATAAAAATAATTACTTATTTAAAAAATTACTTTTTTTTTTCTTCCTCTCTCTAAATTTCTTAATTTCGTTTCGGAGATAAAAGAAAAAAAAATTGATGAACAAAAACTTTCATACGTATTAATCCCAAAAATAAATCTATCATCTATTAATTTCGTTAATGAATGTTTAATATATTTTTGTTTTTATTGCGATTAAATTTAGTCCGGAGAAAAGAAAAAAAAAATCAATTTATTTATTTTTTCTTCTATCATCCCAAAAATTTCTCAGGAATTTGAATATAACGATTATCTGCCAAACTTGCGATATACTTTGCAATGCGACTGTTTGTTTCATTAAATAATTAGAAGCGAATTCTCTTCACTATCAACTAGTAGTACCTTTTATAGCATTAGTAATTCAAAAGCATGAATTAGCAATTATGTAGAAAACGATTTTCCTTGTCCACTGAAAATTTAGCCGTTAGCCCTTCTAGACTGTTTATGTCTGCTATTCTTGACACACAGATATTAGGATCCGGGTATACGTCACGAGTGATGTTGACAATCGACATACGTGCTTCTCCTACATAAACATTTTCCTACAGTATTCAGATATTTTCTCGATAACAAATATCGAAACTCTCACATCAAACTGTCTATTTTAAAAATATACATATCGCTTATATACAGTTAACTTTATTAAAATAACAAATTAATTTATGTCTAGAATAAAATGCACTCGGTTGCAGTTATCCTAGAAAGTTTCCAAGCTGAATTGCTCAAGAGAAACAGTTACAATATATTTATCCTATATATATATGTGTGTGTAGAATATATATCATAGACGTAATTTAAACCTTTAATTTACGACTATGTTGCATGAACATTGCAAATGACGCAAAATAAATGCAGTGACATGAGTTCACATTATACGCATCACCTTATACTATCTTTATAGCATTAGTCAATTAGCACACTAATTATTATACGTATAATATATCCGATTGACTTATTACGTTATATTGTCATTCCATGCATTATTATGTAAGCATTTAATTATTTTGGATTTAAAAATTTATTTAATGATTGTGTAAAATATTAAAATAAGAACCAGAACATAAAAGACTTTTTTCCTTAAACTGAAATAATTACAATAAATTTAAGTTGTAAAGTTGTTTTAGTAGTATATTTATAAATTTTCGATAACATTTTTAAACATTTTATGAGTTTTATCGATTAAGCTGTACGTAGATTTATATTAGTTTTCTAGCTAGACTTATAAATATTTTATATTTTCTAAGAAATATATCTGGTTGATTTGATTTTACTTAAAAATTTTATATATCTTTTTTTTCTTTCAAAAATTGGAATTTGTACATATTTGTACATATATATATATATAGGCTATAGGCAATATATATATATATATATATCAGAAGAGTGAAGAATAGTTTAGCTAGAATTATGATGAAATATTAATTAAAATTGAATATTTTTATTGATTATTTATACTATTTATATATTGTTCATTTTTAGAATTTAAAATCTAAAATAAAACGGTTTAAATAGCTTTTCGAAATTATAATCTTATAATAAATCAAAATTTGCATAAAATTTACCTTTAAAATATTGATTTTTTTTTAATTAAAAATTTAAAATGTCGATGATGTTATACGGGCGATGGAACTTCGCCAGTGTTACGCTATTATAAAACTATAAGCGTGTATAAATTTTTATATATAAATATTTTTGAAAAAATCTGTAACCATCAATCACTTATCTAGTTTTCCTTAACTAGATATTAAATTCATCCAGATAACATCCTGCAAGTCCCGTTCTTGACTCGAACAAACTTGTGGAAAACGCACGTGATTGGTTGACAACTCACGTTCTTGTGGCTCGAACTCGGGGATTGTGAGGCTTTGACTACCGCTTTTAGTAACAACGTGACCTCACTACTAGGTTGCTATTAAAGGCTCCACCCCGAAACTAATACTAGAAAGAAAGAATCTGTTTATTTAAGAAATATTTAAAGATTTTAATAAGCAAAAATTAATTTTTAAATCTAAACTAACTTTTAAATTTTCTTCCTTCCTGTATAAAATTTCTTGAAAGAATTTTTATTATTATTTTTATTTTACGAACGTGACAGGCTGCATGCAATATTATGATAAATAACCGTTTTATTATTATTATAACTCGTATATAAATTTTAGTAAAGTAGATAATAACTATACACTTATTATTATAAGCCAGTGAATAAAAATATAAATTTATGAATATAATAAAGCCATTCATAAACATATTGATATATGAAGCAGTTTAATTAATTCATGCGGTGGTAATCAATAATAAACAAGTTTATCAAAAATAACATTACTGAGTAAATTATAATTCAAATTTAGAATATTATGTTGTTTAATATATTTTAGTTTAAAAATTCCGATTCTGGTTATGTTTTAATAATCATTCAAATTGTCGTTCCAGCTTAACATTTTCTTTACTTAAATGTTTATTGTTATGCATAACATTTCAGTTTTTTAAAATTATGTTAATATGTATATAAAAACTAGTCTGTATAAAATCTGCCTCATTTATATTCTTCTTTTTTTAAAAAACATATCGAACAAAGTTTTAAAATAACAAAATAATTCTTCCAAACAAAATCTACGCTCTCTTTATATAAATATTGATATGCTTTATAAGCCAACAAAAATCAATATTGACATGTACAGGGAAATGAAGATATGTCAGATGACTTTATTGGAAATGGTTTGTCGCAAAATACTAATGTATTAGAAGATATAGTCGTAGATGAGGCGAATACATATTAGCATAAATCTGGATAGCGAAAGAATTTGGAACATCATAAAATAGTAATTATTGATTTCTAATCATAATTTAAGCTTACATTTTTTTCGTTCGTTTGTAAGTTTAATGTGTTTCTCGCCTTTTACGGTCAATCGCTATAACATGCCAAAATTATATAAGTAACTGGTGAAAAATACGTCGCATCGAATTATTCTAACGTTAAAAATCGTAGGAATTGCGCAATTCATTCAGTTCCGTTGTGATAACAGTAAAACATAGGCAATAAATTCGATGATTTTGATCAATTATATTATATATTTTTATATCTCCCATTTCGATATCTGGATTTTTATCTTAGGCATATTAAAAACAAACAATTTTATCAGAATAATTACTCCAGATGCCATAGTTTTTGATATATCCACTTGGAGTCGGCTATCCTTGATTAAATAAGCAAAAAATATTTCGATTTTTTTGAAAAATTTAATATTTCATGATAGAGATTACTTCGATATTCCATATTTCATGAAATTTTTATTCAAAAATTTAATATTTCAAAAGATATTTTTATGAAACGATTTTATTGAACTATACGATAAAGTTTAGAGTAAAATCAATACGGAAGAACGTAATTAGCATAAATTGTAGGTTTTATAACTCATTTATGGGGTTGAGTATGTGTAATAATTTTCTTTATTTTCATATATTAGTTACCGATGAATTTATGAGACTATCATATATTGGACATTTATCGTTCTCGTATATTTTGTTATTAATAGAGATAACTCTTAAATTTTCTCAAGTAATTGGTCTTAAAATATCCATAATAAAAAAGAAACATCTTGTTCTACAATCTTGACAAATTTTTCTAGTGATATATCATTTCTTTGTGTAATTTTATTTTAATGCAGAGATTTCTATCGCAGAAATTATAATCTTTTGATGGACTCATCTAAATGGCAAACATTATCGAAAGAGTGAATTAAGATTAAAACGAAACGTTTTATATTATTATTGCCGTTTGTCTATCTGTATGTTGTTAGAGTTAATTGACCGAGATTTCTAATACTCAGAAATCTCATACTGACTTTATAAATGATTAAATGAGTAAAGAATGCATAAAATCACGTTTTATACCCATTTTTTCATAATTTATTATAGGAAAAAAATATAGTGTAATTTTAGATACAGTTTGTAGGACTCATCGTTTTAAATTAAATCATTTAAATTTATATTAAATTATCTCTTTTTTTATTCTTAGTAATCACGACAGAAATGTTTTTATTATTCAAAGTTTCTTTTCATTTTTCTTTTTAATTTTACGCATTAGTGGTACAATTCTTATTGAATTTTCCATCGTTCTTCAATACGTTCGCATCTGGAGATTACAGTCATAGTAAGCCAAACATATTCGTATTGAACCGAAAGGGAAAAAGACTTTAGTTTGAAGAAGAAGAGAAGAGAAAAAAAAAGAAAGGAAAAGACTATCTTTTCTGTCAGCTTCGTTTTTGACAGAGATACAATTTCCTAAAGCGACGTAGCTTGAGGCTGTTTCGTAGTTGAGATACGATTGAAAACCATGGTAACTGCATCCCCTTTATCGTATGCGACCAACAACTCGCGTTTTGCTGAATGGTTACATAGCTATATAAAATTTCAGTTATCTCGGTTGCGTGCAACTTTTCTTCTGCCATTAGTCACGTGACATTCCCAGTCATGCTTAAAAGAAAGTACCAAAGGCATTGTCACGTGGCCTAGCCCCACACACACACACACACATTTTTAAATTTTTTTTTCTTTTCTAAAGATAGCCGGTTACAGGCGACTGAACGTCTGGTCATCTGGTAAAGGTTTCTGAATCGTTAATATGTAGAAGTAAAATGACTGATGGACAATCAATCTTAATTTAATCGATTTTAATTTATTATAAGATTCGCATATCTTACCATAACATAGATAAACCGATTTAGTAAAGAATGAGAGCTTATTCCCCGATACGATATATATATTAAATGTTTATTTAAATATCGATTAAAATTAATTATAAATCTAAATTTACATAACTATCAAAAATGATTTAAGAATTTAGATGATTGATAAAATATTTATTAACAAACCAGAGAGTTTGAGACGATTTGCATAAGCAGTAAATTTTCATTTATTTATTACTTATGTAAACATTAATTTTTTTTAAATCTTCGAGTACTGATGTTTTAAGCTAAATTAAAAAAAAAAAAATATACCATTTAAAAAGTTTCTTTTAATATAATTAGCGAGTAAAGAAAGCAATTTAAAAATCAAAATATTTTACGTAAATTACAGAACATCATGTGTTACCAAATTAACAGTTTTTAAATTTATTCTTTGCTAAGTCTATTAAATTGTAAAGGAAACATAGATATTTAAATGAAACGACTAAAACATTTAGTTTAATTACTCTAGGGTACCACTATCAATATTAAAGAGACAACGAATGAATCGAGACACTTCATTCCTTCAATCAGTTTAGGAAATCTACATTGTTCTTCCATTAATAGAATTTCTTCTAATTGAAGTTTTTATAATTGAAAATTGCACTGTTAACAATTCTATCAAAATTTAATTTAATAAAACTATTTTAATGAGTTATAATTTATTTAAGAGTAGCGAAGAAAGCTTGATGACTGAAATAAGCGAGTAAATAATACTTATACCGAGTGTTTTTCTTTATTTATTCAGAATTATTTATTTTGTTACAGATAAACTAGTTAATAGTTAAATAAATAAATAATTTTAGCTTCTCTTGAAAAAAAATAACTTCGATCGAGAATGAATTATTATCAGTTATAAATTACTAAATAAACTGAAGAGTACAGTAATAGTTTTTCAAAGTAAAACAAAAAAAAGAAACATTTTTCCTGTTACACCCGACAAAGGAGATAAATTTGCAGTTAGCAGAAACCCTTCTCGAAAAAGTTTCTACCGGAACCCAAAGAAAGTACCATTTGACACAAGAATAATGTATCAACTACTATCAAAGTGGCTAAGTCTAACAGCCAAAAGAAGCACTTAATCCCGTTGGACACGCCGAGTCTGACTGTCAGAAGGGACTTGGATCGATACTGGTCAGACTCAATGATTAAACCGATCTCAAGGTCGTATTTTTCGTTTCGGAAAGCACTATCAATTATTTACTATCTATAAATTGTGTAAAAATTAATTATCTCTATAAAAATATCATCCTTAATTGAAATAAGATAAAACTTTTATATAAGTTATATATATATTATAACCATCCATCATGCTGTAAACTACCCCCTTCACTGGGATGCAGTCACACCCCACGGGAACCCCGGTGCCCATGGGGTGATGAAACGAGGTGCAGCCCACCGGGGAGATGAAACCGGGCCCGAAGGGTCCAGGCCGTAGGGGATGGGACTAAAAAACCAAATCTTCAACCACTACGCTACTGAGACGAAACTTCTCGTGCGATTTTCTCGACAATGCTTGAGTAGTGCACTTTATTGCTCACACATTATATTGTCCTAGGGAACTACTACAAGTATGCAAAATTTCAAAAAAATCGGTGGCCCGAATGTCTGAACCTCCCCTTGTTAGACAATATGGCAAAATGGCACATATATAACCAATGAAAAGCGGGTAATATTTGCCCGCTTTACTATCGGTATTCTTACTGAGAGGAAAGAGGGGTTAAAAAAGGAAAAAAAAAAACATGAATTATGAAGCTCTCACAATGTTGGAACTGTGTTATTGAATCAAATAAAGAACACATACATGATTAAATTAGCAAGTGATTTAGCTTTTATATCTTTTCAAAATTTAATGCTAAAGTGATAATTCTTTTGGAATGACCTATATAACATTTTTTAACAAGTAAATATTGATAATGAATTTTTTGCTATGAATTATAAAAAATGACTGAATAATTATTTATATAGACGTTCCTCTACTTACGACCATTCGTACTTAAGAACGTGAAATTTCATATTACTTAAAACTACTTTTTTTTATATATATTTTACGTCCCCTTTCCAATCAGGGAGATTACTAGGGGACGGGGAGTCCCCCCCTTTCCAATCAGGGAGATTACTAAGGGGGCGGGGCCAGTTTCCAACACTAGGGTAAGAAACCTTTAAAGTTTAAACATCTGTCATTTATAGTGTTGATCGGGCTGCACCCACACCCGTGGAGGGGGGCCGGATGGTGAAGGACGGGGGCTGCACCCACACCCGTGGAGGGGGGCCGGATGGTGAAGGACGGGGAACGAGCTGCACCCACACCCGTGGAAGGGGGCCGGATGGTGAAGGACGGGGATCTGCACCCAAACCCGTGGAGGGGGGCCGGATGGTGAAGGACGGGGATCACCGGGCCGGATGGAGGGGGGCCGGATGGTGAAGGACGGGGATCACCGGGCCGGGCCCTACCCCGAAAAAATTCCGGGACCAGACCCGGTCCTCCAACGTGGCACGCCAACGCGTTACCACTCGGCCATCCGGCCGCCCGAAAAAATCCGGGACCAGACCCGGGACGCGAACCCGGGTCCTCCATGTACGCCACGCGTTACCCTCGAACCCGGGTCCTCCAGCGTGGTACGCCAACGCGTTACCACTCGGCCATCCAGCGTGGTACGCCAACGCGTTACCACTCGGCCATCCGGCCGCCATACTTAAAACTATTGAATTTTAAGTAATATGAATAGCAAAATGCTCTAGCAACCAATATAATGTAAACTTACAATGTTAGTTAATTGGGGAAGATGGGGTACCCCTGTATCTCCGTGATGACCGCTACAATTTAGCAACAAACTCGCAAATTACCTTTAAATTGCGATTATGGCAGTAGGAATTGGATTGGAGACGACTGTGCACGCTAATTGCTTTGCTAGAATAGTTTAAAGTATTTATTCTAAAATATTTCAATTTTGTGATTAACATATACCACTCTGTAGTGTTGCACGTGTCAAGGTCAAATTTGTGCTTAATATAAAGTTCACTAATCGAAAAAGCACAATCAGCAGTTAAACAAATCACTCTTTTAATATAATATAAATAAAAAATTGTTTATTTAGATTACATTAAAAGAGAAATTTGTTTAACTGCTGGGCCCATGTCGCTTGTTCAAATAGAGAGGAAGAGGATGGCCATATTTATGACTTTTGTTGCTAAAATAAGGAAAATAGTTTTTTTTTTTTTTGTAAATAAAAATTTTGAAAATGGGACTGTTACATGTATTCAAATGGGTAACCGGTTTTTTCCTATCCATGGCCAAAACCGGGTGTTTGCACTTTAAAAAAACCCTATCTAAGAAACAAACTTTTGTCATAAAATCTCATAGTTACTGATAGGTTAACAACTATTTTAAAGCAGAATAACATAATTATGAAAATATTTCTATTTCAAATTAAAAAAATATATGACTAAAGTTAAGGTATCCGATTTTGCCCCACCTTCCTCTATATTAAGGCAGTGTTTATAGGTTACACCAAAAATTCCTCGTTTTACATTCGAAAATTTTTATTAAAATCTGTGAAATAAGAAACGTTTAATTGGTTGATTTGTGAAATATATTTTAATATAGAGTTATATAAAGTTATAGTCGGCCGGATGGCCGCGTGGTAAAGCTTTGGCTTACCACCCTGGAGGCGGCTGGATGGCCGCGTGGTAAAGCTTTGGCTTACCACCCTGGAGGATTCGCGTTCAAATCCGGGTCCCACACCTCCAGTTTTTTTGGGAGGGGTCCGGGCCCGGCCCATTGAACCCCATCCGGTTGACCCCTTCACGGGTGTTGCCCAGCCTGTGATGGGCTCTACAAGTGGCCGCTGCCAGATACAGTATATGTGAGGATATGGCGGCGTAATCTAATTAAACTTAACCAAACATATTAGAAAATATATTTAATACAGTATTTTTTAAATTATAAAGTTATTTCAGTATTTTTGGAGCCAAAGTAACAGCTGTATCTGAGTTATGAATAACTCGATTTATGTACGAATTATGTTCGTAACTAGAGAAGTCCGTATATTTTTAAAAATCTGTTTTCTGTATTATATAGTTTATTTCGAATAAAACAGGATTTCAATAGGATAGCATAATTTAGTGAGGAAATTTGGAGCATTTTCTGTTCCAACACAAACTGGTACTAGTGACAACAAATGCAGTCACTATAACTTACTGATGGTCACAAAAAAAAGGTATTTGCCCACCAAAATATGAGAATTTGAACATTTTCCAATTTCTGCTAGATTTTTATTAATTCTCTTTTCTCATTGAATTCTACCAGGAAAATATTTATTTGTTTTGGAATGTTGCAGCAGTGATCAAAAATCTGATACGAAAGATCATGTGCATTTAAGAATACAACGCATTTAGAAATTTTAGATGTGAAATTTGAGAAAGAAAAAAAATGCTAGAGTATGTAAAATTATATGCATTTAATGCATATAACTTTAGTTTTGTTAAATTTTATTTCACGAAAAATATTAAGTGTCATTCTATGAAATTTTATATAGAAATTATAGTATTTGAGAGAACTCTGTAGTTGTCTGTAAACAATTGATTATCAACTGATAGAATTAAATTTCATAGCGAAACAATTATTAATTTATTTTTTGAAAAATTCAAAAAATATATATTTGTTATATTCTTGAAACCACGCTTTTACTTCTTAAAAAATAAATATTTTATAAACAATAAGTTTTAATGATAATGAAACAATCGATGCCTTTTATATATAAAGAAATTACAGTAAGATCCCGTTTAACGCGGGGGATACGTTCCAAGGAAACAAAGTGCTAAATGAAATATAAAAAGTAATGTTTAAATTTATATTTGTCATAATAAATTTATAAATTATAATATCAGGTCATTCCAAAAGTAATGTCGTTTTTAGCTAAATAAAATAAAATCCTAGTAAAAAATTAAATCCTTAGCTTAAGTAAATAAAATCCAATCCTGAGTTATGCAGTGGAGCTATTGTGGAGCAGTTTTTTTTTTGCATTTATTGGGTGAAAATATTTTTCTCCGTTGACGAGTCCTAAATTTTCCAATTGCCGAAATATCTTTTTAAATTCTGTTCTATAGATAAATTAATATAAAAGAATATAAGATAAATCAATTGCTAATTTAATCAAGTATATATACTCCATTTGAATCAATAACATTCTTCCTATGTTGTGAAAACTTTAAAAATTCAGGTTTAGACAAGCAGAGACATGTTTGAACAAGTACAGTATGAAAAACGACATTACTTTTGGGATAACATGATATTAAATAGTTTTGCTGTTTGTTAATTAATTAATTAATTAATTAAACAGAATGGGAATACAATTATTCGTTTCGTATGAAAAATATCTTTGATGATACCCGAAAGCAACAATTTTTATAAATTTACGATAAATAATACGAATTCCATACTTGTTATTTAAATTTTGTTATTTTAATTGCATTACTGCGTTATTTGAAAAATAAAATAGCTTAGTTTATTATATTTTTTTTAAATAAGAATAAAAATAATTTCATTAAATATCAAAATAAAGAACAAACATCTCAGATCGATGCTATTTGAATTGTCTGTCTTTATTGATATTTTAAAAGAAGCAGTTCTAGAAAGAATTAATTTCCTATTTTCCGAATGGTCTTTTATTTTGGAATGATTAAAGACATGGAATTGAAATATATGTCAATAAATCATATTAAATAGCATAATCTCTGTGTTGAATTCTATAAGAATCTATCAAATAGTTCATAGGGAAAACTCAGAAGTATGAATGTCTGCCATTTTTAAACAGACGAGTATATAGTGTTAGTTAATTTTGCTTTAAATTCAAATTTAATGACTTGATTATTTTATTGAATCTCATAAAAATCAAACGAATAGTTAAAAAGTTATATGATGATACTTTCAAAGTTTGAATATACTCCAGTTTTTAAATAGCTACTTAATATACTGTCGAAATAAGTCTTTAACGATCCGATTTTCCTACTAAATTTAATAATTAGTTCATAATATATTAAAATAGTACTTCAGAAATTTGAACCTCATCTATTTTTAATTGGTTGAAACTAGAAGATTATATGATATGGCATCGATATAAAACTTTAATGGCAAAAAACATTATTATTGAATTTAATAAAAATATTCTGATTAATTTAAAAATTATTAATGGAAACACACAGAAGAATAGACTGGAGATAGCATTGTTCAGGTTTTCTTTAGAATAAACTCCTGGCCTTTAAATTTTCTGATAATTTTCCTGGTTTTTATGTATTTTTGTCATTTTAATCATGTTAATTGAACTTTTAATTAACAAATTGTTTGATAAAGAGGTAGCTAATATTAAGAAAAATGCCTCTGAAAGTGCCTCTTTAAATTTGTTTGTTTACTTTGTGGATTGCTTCCCGTTCTGATATAACGAGATTTAGTATGCATTATAAGATGAGGAAAGCACACGAAAAGTTGCTATCTTCAGCCTATTCGTCTTTGTGTTTTCCCTAATAATTTTTCAACAGATCAGTATGTTTTCATTACAAGATCATTTTTTTTTTCTTACGAAAGAAATCTTGTAAGGTAATCTTGTAAGATTCTTTCGTAAGAAAAAAAATGATCTTGTAAATCTCTCTTCTTTCTGAAAGTAGGCTAATTAATCAATGCATTTTTTTTCATTTTCGAGTACATTTAAAGAAAATAAAATTTATCTAATGCATATGTAACTAAAAATAAACTAAAATTTTATAAAATATAAAATTTATAAAATTTATATTTTATAAAATATTAAATATAATATTTCTAAATCAATATTAAATATTAAAAACGCTTAAAAACTTCGTTAGCAGTTTCTCAGAAAAATAAAAACAAAATTTTAATATTTGTGAGTACATTATTCATTATTACTTTAAACAGCATATTCTGATTTATTCCAAAGATATGATAAATCCATTTTTCTTCCAACAAATTCGTTGTCAGAAAATTTTATTGATTAATTTCTAAATTAAAAGCATAATAACACCAATTTACATTATCTAAAACTTGACAAAAGCTTTAACTATATTACGGAGATCATTTTGAAGCTCGAAATTTTCTAAATTTATTCTTTAAAGTCTGAAGTTATCTGACGGATTTTCAATGTAATATATCAGCATTCAATTACAATGCTCTTAAATTATCATCGAAATAAATACTAGCCAAGAAGATAATATATTGTAGTTAAATGATAAATTGCTATTGAGTGGGCAACTTAACAAAAGAAGAATGGATATTTTTATTATTACATAAATTTTTTTAATAATAAAAAGTAGCCAATAGATATAAAATTCAGTTTATGCAGCATATTCATTTAAATATTTAACATTATGGGAAGAAACTTCACGATCTCGATATTTTAATAATTAATGCTAAAAATGTTATTTTACTTTTTAGTTAGATTATTTTATAATAAATTTAATATGAATTTCCCCATTTCCATAGCTATATTCTACGAAAAAATTTCTTGTTTACTTCAACTGAATTTTCACTGAAAATTTTCTTTTATATATATATTTTTCTGTGTAATCAAGTGCAGCAGTTATTTTAGAGGAAACTTTTGAAGTGCATTGTTAAGGGTTCCTGTTTGATTAGTTTCTGTAAACATTTAGTACGAATTTCACTATTTTTGTCCACGATCTTTATCGAAGTAATTTTTATTATATATAATAAAGAAATTTATAATTAAAAACTAGGAGAAAAATATTTTTAAATTAAAAAGTTTTAATATATAGAATATATAACCAAGTTTACAATAACATGTCTAGGTTGTTTGCTTTTCTAGTTAATGATTTTTATATTTAGTGAAATTTAATGAAAGCCAAATTCAATAAACAATCTAAAATTAATTTCTTAACTGAATAACGGATTAATAATAAAAAAAAATAATCTAAAATCCGACTCAATTATGCTAATTTCACATAATTTTGGTTTCTTATCGTAATATGTTATTATAAATGTGTACGCGCGAAAGACGTCTTATATAGAAGAATTCTATTCATCCAACAGCGCGGCGCTTATTGGCGCATGACGCGAGCGAATCGCTTCCGCATCGCTCCAAGCAATTCGTTTAAGAAGACATTCCTCCTAATTCAGAACTTAAAATTTGAGATCGATTCGAGGAAAAAGTTGAAATTCAGAAGCAAAATAAATGAAATTTTCTAACCACGAACAAAATACCGAACATTAAAAATAAAAACTTTCGATTTTTAACATATCGTTTGAAATTCAAATTTGATGAATAGAGAAAAGTATTTTTTTTTTCTTTTTTTTGTAACATTTGATCAAAGAGACTATTCAGTTATATTTTTAGAAGAGTTAAGCTAAAAATAGTTTTTATAAAAATGCTAAAAATCGTAATCAATCATCATCAATTGCGAATCTTTGAATCAACTCAATCTCTGAATGGCATCTAATCAGAAAACTTTTTTATTATTGTTATCTTACTTGTTGAATAGATTCATATTAATATATATCAAGCAGTAATTTTCTTAGTTTAAAATAATATTTCAAAAGATATCTATATATCTGTAGAAATCTTGACGCACAAAGATCGATTATAATAATGCATCATTCGATCGATCGAACCGCACAAAGTTCGATTAGTAGTAACAATAGCAGTATTGTAGTTAACTAGAAAGTTTATAATAGTTTTAAATCATTGAAGCTGATTAATATTTAAAGGCATAAATGCATTAATTAATAGATTTTCGTATCTTGAATCGTTTATTAAAATAAATATTGTATTTGTTTGGATTCTTAACTGTATACTTAATTAGCATAGTTGGATAATCTGTGCTGAATATCTTTAAAAATTACGTTAATTTGTAAAATGGATAGGGAAAACTAATAAATAAATTATTAAATTATCGATTTAAATGTTTTTTTAATCGATTCAGATCATTCTCAGAACGATTACTGACTATAAAATTGATCATTGATCCAATGTTTCGAAGACCAACTGCAGTGAACACGATCATAAAAAATTGAAGACATATCAATGATAGCTAATATCTTAGATATTTTTGATGTTTATGTTCTCGTTACTAACTACATTAAGTTACATATATGTAATTTAATTAAACATTTGTTATATTTTTTTTTATAAACTATACCATCGATTTAGCTTTACTGTATATCTTAATAAAATTGCAATTAACTAAAGTCTTCAAATAATAAATTTTTCTTCATTTAAGACAGAAATAATATTAAAAATAATTAAACAGAAATAATATTAAAAAAAATATAATATTTTTACCAATTTTAATTCACGTACTAGTTAATTCATTTCATGGAAATATTTTTCTTCGAATTAAAAAGAAATTAAAGATGAAAGTTTATTGATTTATTCATAATTTAATTAACCTTGATACAAATGATTTATAAAAATTTTTATGAATTTTTTAAATCTTGTTATTATTAATAACGGGTGTTTATTAAGATCTACTCAAAAATATTTATGTATAAACTAAAATATAATGCTGATAAATTAAAATATTTTGCTGGAATTTGAAAATGGCTACATATTTGATTTTATATTATTTTTCTTAAAATATGTAATATAAATTTTATAAAATATTCTAATTCCTCAGAACTGCGGTTGATTTATATTGCATATTAGATGTTTTTGTGTAGATATCGTTTATTTTATTTTTTTATATGAAAAAGATTTTTCTGAGAAATACTTTCTATGACAATATTTGAATATATATTGACGCTCTTTTCTGTACCAAAATTCTTAGTAAACCTTATGCAATAAAGTAAACGTCTATATTTCAAATATGGGTTGAAATCAGTTGAATGAAATAATCTGTAGAATATCTTTCGAGTGAAGAAAATCCTCTTTCTCTATTTTCCTATATTTTGGTTAGACTGTACCTAAATTTTCAGTGATCTATGGATCATCTAAGTTCAAAATTTGATCAAAAATAGTTGAGCAATGCGATCAATATAAGTATTTTCAGAGAAAGAACCTATATTTTCTCCTCCCTTTATTTTTCGCTTGAGTGTGTGTGGTGAAACTTTAAAGGAATTTAAGTAATTTAAGAAACCTACCAAATTCCAAACATATACAAATTTTTTCCAAATCGGTTGAATGATGGGCTTTAAAGATGTCTGTATAAGGAGAAATACGACACTTTTTGCCGATATTTGCTATTTTCAAAATGTTCTAGTTCTTTTATTTATTAGACTTTAAACTTCGAATTCTGAATTTTATGACCTATTGAATACTTCTGTTGAATACGAATGTCAGATTAAAAATTTTCAACATAAAACGAAATTTGCAGCGATTTGAATTTCTATCGTAATGATCCTTCTGATAAGTGATATTGCTATCGTGTTTTTTGTTTAGAGTCACTGCTATGTCCCTTGATACTAGAAAAAAAGTCTATCAGCAACTCACTGCTCTTATTATTACTACAGTATTTGGAAAAATATCTACTATATACATTCTCAAGATTCTTCTACTTAATGGATTTGCATTTCTAGAAGAAAATGTTAGAATTAGAGCTGTGATAAATATTCATTCCTTTTTTTGCTATTATTGTTCATATACATTCAGACACATTTGGAAGATAAATCTTATTTTACAACATAATACATATTTCCACTTATTTATGCCCTTTTTTCATGTTTTTTACTTATTATCCATTGTTAAAATCACAGAATTTTATGATGCATTCGAATCTAACTTTTCGAATGCATTTGGAATAGAATAGTTGCTTTAAAAATTCTTTTTTTCGCATGTAAATAAGCTATTTTTCGTAGTTAAATACATTACATAATATATCACATATATAACAATTTAACTTTTATATCAGGAAAACATTTTTACTATTAATATATTAGTTCAACAGTTAGTTAATTACTCCGTCATCAACGGAAAACAATATGGATTTAAGAAAAATAATATTTTCGATGTGCAAATATATATATTTTCCGCATTATTGTAAACAGAAAATCCGATTACGATAAAAGCAGTTACTTTTCTAAATTGCGAATTTTTGAGTAACCTTTTCGTTTAATAACAGCGTAATCAAGTTTTTTAATAAACTGCTAAAGTGTCCCTTATGTAATGTTGAAATATCTAACCACATCTCGATCTTTTTATGAGATTCTTTTGTAATTACATGGAGTCTTTCCTAGAGATATCTTCTCAGTCGGACATTTAATATTTGTGTTAATGGTATTTGAATATAATAACCTGATATGAATACAAATAGCAACTACGTTCGAGTATAGAGAACTAAACAGATTTCAGTGCGCTGTAGATGCTACCATATTTTTAACAATTATTTCAGCACGCAAAAAAATTAATAAGATTTCGAAATTAATACGAAAAATATTAAAGGTTTTTTTTTTCTTATTTTCCCTTTAATCTGGTTTAAATTAAATTTCTTATTTGATCTTTTGCATTTCTCAACGATACGATATTTACGATATACGAATAAAACGATACGATATTTATCGATATCATCGAACAGAATTAATCGTAATTTAAAATCGATTTCTCTAGCAAATTTATTTAAATTAAAAATTAACGAAACACTTAAGATTTCGAAATTAATACGAAAAAATATTATTATTATTATTTTTTAATAATCTAAATAAAATTAAATTTCTTATTAGATCTTTTGTATTTCTCAACGATACGATACGATACGATATTTACGATATACGAACAAAATGATACGATATTTATCGATATTGTTTTAACAGAATTAGTCGTAATTTGAAATTGATTTCTCTAGCAATTTTATTCAACAAGATTATCAAATTAAAATTAATAATTTTAATCACTCTTTATAAAATTTATAACGAGATTGCTTTCGATGTTTGTTTATAATATCGGTGTTCGATTTAAGCTGTTGGATTATTAGAAATAACCAGAAAGATCAGAGAATAACTGTTAAGAAGATTTGAGAAATCTGTTATTAAGCCTTCTTAAAATAGTTTTGAAATTCGCGAACACATATAATTTAAGTTTTAATTAAAACAAACAGGATCAAGTATCAAATTAACTGTTAAAAATTTTTTTGGGTTATATTCCCTCTACAACACATTGTATTCGCATCAATTAAATAATTAAATAATTATTTAATTAGTAAACTATTAAAATATTCACATCACAAATTACTGAACGATAATAACTTACTTTAATTAAGATTAAATTTGCGATAATGCGCTTTAGCAAAACGAAGATTTTTCTACAAAAATATGTTATTTAATTCTAAATTTTGATTTTATTCTGCAGTATAATTTTTTTTCGAATGCCTTAAAGTTAGAAAGATACAATCTTGCTATTCACTTAATAAAAAAATAAATAAAATTGTCCTTGGGCTATTCTGAGCATTTTACACAGGAAAAAAAAATAATTTAAATTCTTTAAGGAATTAAAGTTTCTGTTTTGGTTTGAAAATCGAATCTAACTGTCATTGTTAACTGTTTAATTTGATCTTCGTTTCTTTATTAAATCTTGAGATTTAAACCAAAAATAAACTTGGAACTTATTTTTTTAATGCGATAGTAACATATTTAAATTAAATAAGAATAAATTTCTATAATACCCATCCAGGTCCGAATCCACGATCTTTTAAATTAGGATAAGTTATAAAATAAATTGGTTTAGTTCGAATTTTAACCCTTTAATCTTGATAATTTTAACATCATCATTGTCTTTTCTAAAGGATAAATATATATTTTTTAATATTAAAATTTGTATTAAAGTAAATTGCAGTTATTACCGAATAATTTTCGTGATGTCATTAAAAATGTGATAGTCGTTATTTTTATTAAAAAAACTAGCAAAAAGAAATATTTTTATGTTACGCTGCTGGAATTTATTTTGACATTTACGACAATAATTACTTCAGAAACTTTCCCTCAAAACTTTCGTAACAGAAGTTGGTAAATTACCGATTCAAGCTTTATCTATATGGCATATAGAATAATAATAATAATAATAAATAATTTTAGAATTGTGTTCCAAATCACCATTTTTCTTTTCCTCTTATTTTTTTTTTATCGCTTGAATGCTTGATAACAAAAGAATTAAAAAAGGACTAAAATTGTATACCGATTAAGTCAAAATTACAGAAAAATTTTTTAACAATCTCTACAAGCAGTTCGTTGATATGTATATAACATAAATAAAGTCTGTTTAATCAGTCTTTCAGCATAAATAAATCTGTTTAATCCAAGACATTAAACTAGAATTTTTCTTTGGAATTTTTATTAAGATAAAAATCTATTTTACCGTAACAAACTTTGTTTTTATATAAATTTTGTAAATAAATACGTGGATTATGAGTTAAAAACCCTTTAAAAACAGTGGAAGAGCGATTATATGATTATATTTATATTTTTTTATTCTTTCTTTATATCTTATCGATTATTATTTTTGAATATATACTTTTGATACGCGAGTGCATATTTTATTCATCGCTAAATTTTCAAAAATAAAGGACGTAAATTTGTTTTTTATTATATAAATCAAGTCAAAATATCTAAAAAAAAAGAGATTTTTATAAACGTGAAATTTTTTATATCACTACTATACATATTTATGTCAATTCTTGAAACGTAAATCTACCTTGACCTTTGTGCTTCACTATGAAGACGAGTATTCTAGCGAGAAATCTATCAAGATCTTTGATAAAAAAGAAAGTCGAGTATCAGTAGAAAAAGATATCAATCCACTAGAAAAAGCAAACAGGAGGAAAAAAAGTTTAAAACTGTTTTGAAGAATTTACATTTTTACGCATCCAATGTACCGATTGTTAAGAAAGCTATTATAAAAGTACAAAAAGCAATATTGTAGTTTAAACTGTGATTTTTTTTTTTATATAATAGGTAAAGAAACTGTTTTGTAAGTTTTATACTCTTAATTAAAAAGTTTTAAAGGTTATTTTCGTGCGTGTAACATTCTGTTTTATGTAAAAATTATTCAGAAGTTAATAGACGAGAGAGGAAGGGAAAAAAAAACGCGATTTAGCCAAGAGCGATGTAACGTTTTCAACAACAACAACAACAAAAAAAAATAAACTTACCTGTCTATGCTCATAACCATCATAGTAAAAATAGATGTCGAAACGGTGACATTTCCAACAAAACCATTAAATATGCAATAAGCAAGACCAAACGGCCAATGACTTTCTAACATAAACACAAAATTAAATATGACATTAAAAGTTGCCATCATAAAGTCAGCAATTGCTAAGTTAAGTAAAAAATAATTGGTCACTGTCCTCATTCTCCGATGTGCGATTATAATCCACATAATTATAGTGTTCCCTATCACAGCAACTGTTACCATAATGCCGAAAACTAAACTCCATACTACTTGCTGCCACAAAGGTAAGACGAAAGGTCTCGTAGCGTTAACACGTACAATGTCCGACGCGTGGTCGATTTGACTTAAAGTATAGTTCGAATCCATCGACGAATAGGTCATTGTTTAATAATTGTCCACAGTTCGCAACATGGGTGTAGTAGTTATAAGAGATATTTGAGCGATCGGCCGGATCGATCAAATCGGCGCTAAACTATATCCAACCTGCTTGTCGAGCGGTCGAGAGACGACTGATACCTCCTTCACATCCGACTACTACATAGTTGCTACAACATAACTTGTCCAACATTTCGAGCATGCGCCTTTTGTTCGTATTGGAATGCCAATCACGCAGTAGAAAAACCTCTGTTGTAGTGTGATTTGAAGATTATCCAGAAGTCATTACTGAATTATAAATTATTATAAATATTTTTTTATTTATTATTATTAGAACACGTTTAAAAGACATTTTCGATTAGTAAGTACGTTTTATACACATAATAATCGATTTAAAAAAATATTTTAAAGATTTATAGCAGAAGGAATTTAATATTCGACGAGCGATTGTGCGATTAAAATAATTATTTTTATTAATGAATAATTATGAAAATATAAATTTAGTCATTCAGATATCGGGAAGATTATTAAAATGTTAAATTCAGATAAAAAAAAAAAAAATTAGATCATATGGCGTTAATATTTTATAAAGGGTGGAGTTTTTTTTATGGATCATGACAGTCTTCTGCTTTAAATAATAGAATTTAGATACTTATTTAAAGCAGAATTTAGTAAAAAATATACTTTTAAGACGGCAGTGTCGTCAACAATCGTGGAAATATCAAAACTATAATTAGGTTTCTCTCCTTCCGAAAAAAAATTTACATTAACTTAGTGACGAATAAATTGTAATGCAATGTCTAGCAATAGCTTATGGTATGGAGATAACGTCGGAAGAATTTTCTTCCGTTAACATGTTAATGAATCTTTAAACGAAGAAGAGTTTTAACATTAAATCGATAAGTATATTTTTGACGAAATTATATTATCAAATTTTATAGGCTATAATTAAGCAAATTATAAAGTTTTGATCAAGTATTTCATTATTTTATCACTCAATCTTTTAAAGACTGGCAATTGTTCAAGGTTTTACTCGTTTTCCTCTTGTTAAGTAACGTCCTTATCTTATAAAACAGTGATATATATCGTTGGTTATTTTATATTCAACATTTTGTTCTCTCTCATTCTCATTCGTGCTTAAAAAAATTTATTCTTAGAATAGTTACTAATACGGTAAAAGTTTTTAAAATTTGGCTTTACATTCGTTTCGTAATTATGTGATATTTTATGGTAATTTTGTGACGATATAAAAAATAATAATCTAGCTTTATAACTTACTAAACTTTTAACTTTACTAAACTAGTAACCTTGATTATAAGTAAAAAAGTCTTCTGACCTCCGTTGTTACCACTGCAAGTATACACGAAACGTTAATGTTTCCAGCTATTTTATAAAAATCTTCAACTTATTTTTAGTTAAAAAATAAGTTAAATATTTTTAAAATATTGTTTTAACTATAAACACACTAAAAATTTTAAGAAAAGTTATATTTTCTTTTAATCGTATAATATTAATATTTATGTGTGTGTGTGTGTGTGATATATATGCAGTGATGGCAAAAATAATTGCATCACACTTCATATGTGGTAAATTGCTAGAATAAATTGGTAACAAATTATCTTTGAATAATGTAGAAATGTATATAAGCAATTTTCATTCCAGTTTTGTTTTATTATTGAATAACTGATGAAATAATGGCTATCTTTTGATCTTGTATAAATTATCGAATATAGAAAATGCTATAAAGGCAAATATATAATTCTTAATACAGTATTAGTTGTAATTTTGCTAAGTCGAACATTTTTAGGCAAAGTATTATTATTAGAATAACGTACAGTATTGTAGAAACAGGAATTAAAATTAAAATTACCATATATTTTACAGTGTGATGTAATTATTTTGGCCACCACTGCATATATTTAACTCAAAATACTGCTTACGTAATTATAAATTTTATAAGTCTATAAAACAAACAATTTTTCCCCCATGTAGTAAACACTTTTCCATGGACAACTGAGAATTTAGAATTTTTTTTTTTTTTTTTATGCATGAAGAAATTTTTATATCAAATAAAAAATATTGAATTTATTATAAAGAAGGAGAGAATTATCTTTTACTTGATTTATTGATTGATAGTAAACTTTTTACAATTTAAAAAAAAAAAAGTTTTAATTTAATTATTTATTCTCGATAAGTTGGAAGTTAATTAATTAACCTGAATTAAATTAAAATGTTTTTATAATTTTAATGGAATAATAATGTATAGCCATTAAAGTTATGAAATTCTATACGTAGTTTAAAAGCACCAGAATAATATTTTTGGTATTAATATATTAACATGTAATATTTATTCTTAATTTTAATAATGTTGTCCATCATTCCATATGTTTAATATAATGAAAAAATGTATTTTTTAATTTTTTATACTTTAAGTATCAAGTAGGCTATATTTGAATGTATTAAAACTAAGTTATATGCATATTTTTATATACTGCATTTTATTGCTTATTTTAAATTTAATTTAAATTTTATTCGAATAAAATTTCATATATATGTTTTTACTAATATATTTTTTATGTATAGTGGATCGGGGGAAGTCGCCATACTTAAGCTTTTTGACCTTAAAACTCATATTAAATTTGAATATTTTCCTTTCATATTTTTTGTACTTAAACTTACAAGTGTTATGCATATATGACTCCATCAAAATCTTTGATATAGCAATCGGGTAATTTTTTATTATTTTTAAAAAAAAGTTACAATTAGTCATCTTACCCCGAATATTCCGGGTAAGATGCCACTGCGCTTTTCATGTTATTCACTTTAATAAATAGCCAAAATGAACTCTTTAATCATCCAACAAACTTCTTGTTCACTATACCATGTATATTTTACTAGAATAAATTATTAAAATTCTATAAAATTACAAGAATTAAATAAAATCAGCTATTTAGATATTGTATACATCCACGGTGGTTAAGTTGCGGTTTTTGAGCCACATTCAACTCTTTGATGGCTTTAGTGTGGCTCCCTATCTCGAAAATCAAAAGTTGATATAGAGCAATCTCTTTTAATTAAGAAAGATGTAGGAGTTGTCCATTTGTCCATATAAAATAAGCTATCTAAACACTTAGGAAAGTGGATTTAACAGTTTTTACTTTGATGATATTATTACGATTAATAATAACACTTCAAAAAGTGACTGTATAATTTTTGATGAAAATTTCAACACTCGCTGGAACTTTTCGATTTCTAATGCGAGTAATTGATAACCAGATAATAGCCATCATCTATATTTTTGGCGGGCTTATAGGAGGTTATAATAAACCACTTTTTATCGCCACCTGTTTAAATATTAAAGAATTAGAGAAAAATAAGCATCTTCCCCCGATCCACTCTATATAATATTAAAAATAAAATTATGTTACCATAACGAGAATCGTTTCAACTTCTTACTTAACCATTTTTTTTTTGTATTAAAGAAAATAAATTTTGTAAAATTTTTCTTGAGATTTTTAAAAACACGTAAGCAATTTATTAAAATTTATGATTTCAGCAGAGATAAAAAATAAAATAAAAGAAATTTAGTGCATTTAAACTGATAAATTTATGTTATGTGTGGAAACTGTAGTGTATCGAGTTTATTTGCAATGGTAACAGCAGAAACCAGAAGAAGATCATCTTTTAAAAAATTAATTCTTCTGAAATAACAATCTTATCAGGAAAAATATCTCTTCTGTTTTACGTGGAGTGAGTTGCAAACTTATTATGAATATAAAATGGACGTTTATTATTTCAGACACCGTATGTGAGAATGACAAAACACTTCTGCATTTTTTAATTTTCCATAAAATCAGCGATCACAATGCCCAAAAAAAAAAAAACCAACTTATAACTCGTTCTGTGTAAAACCTAAGATGGAATGCTTTCTTCGAATGCATTTTTTAGTACGGATGTGTGTTTTGGAATAAATAATTTTTGTTTTTTAAGAAGTTAAAGTCGGTGATAATTTCCTTCTTCTGACTCATTTGTAATCACTGCAGGCACAACTTTACAACACACTCTCCATTTTGTTTTATTAACAAGTTATTGAGGTAACAAAATTAACACGTTATTGGGTATTAAAGCTAACGTTAACATTTGTTAAATGCATTAAATGCATTAATAATTCTCATATTCTGTTTAATGTAGGTTATACTCTGACTTAATTATGATCACACTGTAATCTATAACTATCAATAGGGTCATAATTTAATAGGATTTTTGCTAATAAGATAATTCATGTACTAAGAGATATCACACGCTCTGTATTAAATACGTTAGCTTTATTCTTTTTTTAAATATATGACCATTAAAAAACTAACCCATATATCATTTTATAAAGACATTATCAGAATAAGAAGACCATTAATTAATTTATTTTTTAATTGAAATAAGATAATGTTGACTTCTGTTGTCATGCCGACATGGAACGTTTAATGTCAATCTTTGATGATATATTGACAACTGTTTGCAAAGCGACAAGAAAAACGATTAACTTAACATTAGTAGCCAATATTTTATTGAACATTACTTTAATGCTTTTCAAATGGAATATAATTATATACCTTTGTTACAACTACTTTAAATTTAAAATAACTTTTTACACTTGAAAAATTACTTACTCTGCAATTTGCAGTTGAATTGGTGAAGTTATACTTTACTTGCATTTATCTAATTTTCTTTAGGGCATAATGTTATAAAGTTAAAATTGTTAAGAATTTTAATAATTTTTGAACGTATTAAGCCGCAAATATTGTTTATTCTAGAGCAGAAAAAAACATATTAATTCAAAACACGATTTTAACGTCTTGCATTATTTAAACGTTATAATTATTTCCATTTTTATTACTTATAATAAAATAAGTTAAACTGTTGTTAATGTTTCTACGTTTCTCTCTTATGAAAACTCGAAATCTTTTGTAAATATTTATCGTGCTTAGTCAATAAAGAAAATAATTGATAGCATCCATTAAACTTTTGCTAGAAGCATTCATCATTTTTTATGGTTTCTGATCGTATCAAATTATATATTTTTCTGCGTTAAATTTTATATTATTTATTCAATATTAGTTACAAAAGTCATTTATTTTAATATCGCGAAGAAAACAGTAAAATAAAAATAAATAACAGAATTTGGTGTTAAAAATGTCAATCAACATTCAACTGCTTTTTTTCCCACCTTAATTATTTATAATATAGTAACTGTATGTGTAATTCTGTGTATTGCTTTATATCAACTCACTTTTAAAAGAATATTTTAAAAAAATAACAAAATTTAATAAATTTATTAAGTTTACTTTAAAAAACTGCTAATACAGTTGTAAAATTGTTTACTTTTTACTCACTAGATATTTTTCATTGATTGTGTTTTATATAATAATAAAAATAATATTCAAAGTACTGTATGTACATATCAGCACTAAACTCATATCTATTTTTGATTTTTTTTCATTTCAGAATGGAACTGAATGAAGTCCACCTGTTGTTTATCAGTACGATAACTGGTGAAAAATATCATCTGGTTTAAATGAGGTTTTTATGTATTATACTATTTGGGATCCAGAAGCGAATCAATCTATTAATTCGCTTCTGGATTGAAAACGATCAAAGTAAATTCATTATTATGTCGATAATAGTCATGTGATCCTTTCTATTATTACGATTTTAATCTTTCTGAAAAATGAAAATGATTAAAGTCTGATTATTACGTCGATATTAATCATGTGATCGCTTCTATTATTAAAATTTTAATTTTTTTGAAACTGAAAATGATCAAAATCTGATTATTACGTCGATAGTAATCTATGATTTTTTTAATTATTACGATTTTAATCTTTCTGAAAACTGAAAATGATCAAAATCTGATTATTACGTCGATAGTAATCTATGATTTTTTAATTATTATTACAATTTTAATCTTTCTGAAAACTGAAAATGATCAAAATCTGATTATTAAGTCGATAGCAATTATGTAATCCTTTCTATTATTATGAATTTAATCTTTTTATAAACTGAAAATGATCAAAACCTGATTATTATTACTTCGGAAATAACGATTCGATTTTGATTATTTTTAATTTTCAAAAAGATATCAGATCGGAATAATGAAAAGGATCATACGCTTGATTCATCGATTTTAACTAATTAAATAAATTAAATAAATAATCAATTAATAACAATCACAATTTATATAATAAATCTGAAATGTTTTCAGTTGAAAAATACGACAATAAATAATTCGCAAAAATTATTTGGTCTTTTTTTTTTTTACTTTTGCTAATATTTCTAATGGAAATAATAGACAAAACAATATTTCAAAACTTATTTATTGTTATTCAAAGATTTTCAATATCAAAAACTAAGATAAATTTTAGAAGACACAGTTGAATCTTATTCAGAAGTAGAGAATCAGTACTGTTTTATGAGTAGCATGCCTTAAATCTTTAATCTCAGCAAGTAACATTTCCAGGAAAACATTTTTTTTTCTTTTTTCAATCCGTGAACTAGTTATACAAGAGAAACATTTTTTTTTAAATTATAAAAATATTTTACTTTTTTATGATTCTCGAAAGTATTACTTGGAAAAATTACAAGTTTCGAGATTTCTATAAAATAGAAGTAACCATTTTTTTTAAAGTAACTAAACTTGTGTTAGAAAATAAGCAAATATAAATTTGTTTTCTTTAATATATATAGATATGTATAAATTAAGAATTTTTTAGACATATATTTAAGTAAACAAACCACATTTCGAGATTTCTATAAAATAGAAGTAACCATTTTTTTAAAGTAACTAAACTTGTTTTAAAAAATAAGCAAACATAAATTTGTTTTCTTATATATATATAGATATGTATAAATTAAGAATTTTTTAGACATATATTTAAGTAAACAAACCACCAGAGAAAATATTTCTAGTTTATCTATCTCATCTTCCAGCGAATGCCATATATATTCAATAGAATCAGTTTTACTTATGCAATACTTTTCTCACTTAATCTTCAATGTAAGTACTAAGAAAATATCTGTAACACATTGCCTTTGGCCTAATGATAAGTTGATTATCATTAATATAACTCTATTTGAGTATTCAATCAGCTTTATCATTCTTAGAGAACATATTACATCAAATAAAAAAAGTAGAAGTGCGGTATTTCTCTAATACAAATGAAGTACATTCCTGAAATAAATTAGAAGGAATTATTTATATTCCACCAATCTTTTTTTTTATGTTAAATTATTTTATTATAATAATGGTAAGCAAACGAAAACTTTAACTGTATATACTGTATTTCTAAATTTATTTTAACAGAATAAAATGTGTGCTGAGTTTAATGTTAAATTATTTTATTATAATAATGGTAAGCAAACAAAAACTAACTGTATATACTGTATTTCTAAATTTATTTTAACAGAATAAAATGTGTGCTGAGTTTATTTTGAAATGAATAAAATTTATTTTAAGGTAAAATGCAAACAATGGAATGAAAAAAGCAAAAGCCAATGATATGCAAAATAGATTCAGTAGTGAAGATCGGGTTATGCAGTAACTTATAGTTTTTTCTAATGGAGCAGATTTTAATTCATTCGATATTGCAAAAGAATTTAAAAATAAGTAAGTAATATAAATTGATGGGAAAAAAAAACCTATTTTATACTATAGATAAACCTTTCTTGCTTTAGCTATAGATGCAAAAGTACTAGCCGTCACTTCTCTAAAAATGCAATCATTGACTGTGCAAAAGAGGGAGAGAAGATAACCGTTATACTTGATAAAATACCGTTTTATGTCGAATCAGTTGGAAAAGTAGGAGGCGTGTATTGGAGAGTTTCTTCTTATCACCCCAAAATTTCGGATTTCGAGTGATTTTTCGAGGGACGTATTCAATAAGCTCTGTATAAGGCCAAATTTGAGTGGAAAAGTAGGAGGCGTGTACTGGAGAGTTTTTTCTTATCACCCCAGAGTTTAGGATTTCGAGTGATTTTTCGAGGGACGTATTCAATAAGCTCTGTATAAGGCCAAATTTGAACTGCCAAATAAAAAATTAGGGCGGTTTGAAAATAGTAAAAATCAATCAAAAATTTTTTCACTTCCTTTCTCAGCAGATAGCTCTATGGATTAGCATTGATCAACCGATTTTGAACATATATGATCTACAATCGCTTCTTGTGTCGCTCGAAATCCGCTGATAATCAAAATTGGAATTAAAATAGACAGCATATTTAATGAAACATGTTGAAACATTCTCATAAAAATTCTCTTATAAAATTAAAGGCTTTTTTGAAACTATTTATATTTAAAAAATAAAGGATATCTATTCAAAAACATCTAATAACTGGCCAAAAATTAACCAAATAGAGTAATGACAAATATAAATATTTTGTTTATTTTAGAAGCAATTATTATGTTGATGATTTAAGAAAAAATAAAAATAAAAATTCCTCTCTAAATTGCAGGAAATCTCATCCATTCAAACAAAAAAAATTAACAAACATCATTAATCATTCAAAGTTTAAGGATGATTCCTCAACATGCAACTCATTAACGGTGAGGAAACTATCAACACATCGAATTTTATTATACATTCATATATGAAATTTAGCATTATAAAATTTATAAAAATCTATCAATTAAATGAAATAATGATTTTTTGATTAATAAATTTTAATTTTTAACAATGCATAGTTATCATATAAAAAAATCTATTGCATTTATTGAAATATTTTGAATTAATCAAGCTAATTATTACTTCGAAACAAAATAATTTAAAATTCATTCTAAACAGTCAATTATTAAATTAAAAACTCTAAAATTAGAAAGAATTTTCCTCCCATTCTTTTTAAATGATTGACTTTAATTAAAAATTAAATTTTAATTATTTATCAGGTAATAATTAATTAGGTTACAACTCAAATAAAATTTAATCTCATAAATAGAAATCATTTAATAATAATAAAAGAAAATGTAATGTTTTAATATAATACGAAATAAGATCATAAAAAGTTAAAGAAAATATTATTAGAGTAGTAGAGTTAATAAAAAAAAGGAAGATAAATATTATATACTCGTAATTCGCTTTAAATGATAATGGAATAAAGTGTTTTGACTTGTAAGTCAATATATTTATAGGAGTTATACATATGATTCTATGCTATAAAAATTTACATATATAACTTTTTTATTGTTAATTTAAGTTAACGTTTTATTGAAGATTAAAATCCCTATATTGTATTTTTAATTTAATAATAAAAATTACAGAAATATCAAAATTATTAAGCTCTCAGTTAAACAAATTTCAAGTAATTTTATTTTTCTTTAAACAAAAGACAAGTTTAATTAAGAAAGATATAATTGGATTTATAATTAAATATACAGTAATTATATATAATTGAACTATATTTAAGTTTTGTGCAATCTTTCTTAGCCAAGGTATATATGACTGCTAATTTTCATCAACGTCTCCACGTCGTTCTCTTTAAAAATGGATGATGTTCAAAATTTTGTAAAGGAGAACATATGGAGACATGATAAAAATTATCAGTCGTATATCGTAGGTAAAAAAAGCAGCGATTGTGTAAAATCTGAATGATTGCAATGTTTCTTCTTGTGGCACTTTGCGGACAGCCTGACAGTAAGATAAATGGAAAAAGTAATTACATAAGAAAATCGATGTAAAATAGAATATATCTAAATTTCTTTCACATGATTGTAATGTTATTTATCTGTGATAAATGGCTTTTTTAAATATATATCGGCGAATATAAGAATTTTTTTTTTAGTGCCCGCAAGCTTGTAAGGAAGTTAAATACACGTACAAAATTAATAGGCACATATAAATTGCAATTAAAATTTGAATGCGGTATAATCTTATGTAATTAAGCTTACTTTTTCTGCTGTGTGCACAATCAGGCTATTCTCAAATATCTCAACAATAGTGTACTGTTGAGATATAACTTTGAGAGAGATAAATTTATAACTTTGTTGAGATATAAATTTAAGTGCCTGTGACAACAGTACACTGTTGTCACAGGCACTTAAATTTTGTGCAATTGTTCCACTTTTATCCAACTATGCGACTGATAACTTTGATGAATCTTCTTGGTCCTGTTACAAGATGGAGGCATTCGAAAATTGAAAAAAAATCTCATAATTCAAAAAGTTAAAAACATATTTGAAACTATCAAGTCATCCAAAATATAATGTCGTTTTAGCATTCTCCTCTTGGTCCTGTTACAAGATGGCGGCATTCGAAAATTTAAAAAAAATCTCATATACCTAATTCAACAAGTTAAAAACATATTTGAAACTATCAAGTCATCCAAAATATAATGTCGTTTTTAGCATTTAGTTTTGAAAGGATATAAAACGTTCATTTGAATCAATAACAGTCTTCCAATATTATGAAAGTTGGTTATATTTATAAAGCTTTAAAAATTCATGTTTAGATACGTTTGTAGAAGCTAAGACACGTTTGATCAAGCACAGTATAAAATTGCCATTATTTTTGGGATGACCTGATATTTCTTATGTTTTTCGTAAAATATAATGTTACTTATCAACTATATTTATATATTTTTCAGCATTCGAAACAAGAGATAAATGTGTTCACTATAACCACTAGAAGTGTTTTGTGAAAATTTTTCAAATCGTTCAGATTATGTAAATATAAAATACTTCAATTGTT
Organism: Olivierus martensii; assembly: GCA_000484575.1. Classification (NCBI taxonomy): domain Eukaryota; kingdom Metazoa; phylum Arthropoda; class Arachnida; order Scorpiones; family Buthidae; genus Olivierus; species Olivierus martensii. Next base: position 118,230 of record AYEL01087826.1, read on the forward strand.
TTAACCTGTACTATTCGTTATCCTCTTTATATATTAAATCTATTCAATAGCATCATTCACATCTTAGTGCTCTACGAGTGGTAAGAAAGTTTAACACAGAAGAAAGAATTTAGTAGCAACAAGTTATCTAAACTTAGCAATCATTGATATAATCTAATATATTAGCTGAAATAAAAACAAAGTAAATAGATTATCGATAAATAAGATGTTATCTCTAACAAAGTACCAACTAAGCGAAAGAAAATATAATAAATCTCTGAATCTCATCAAAACCTTCATTGTTATTCGCTTCACATACCCATTGAGATATTATGTTAAACAAAACATCAAAGCAATAAAGGAGTCTCAATTAGACTGCTGAAGTAGAAGAATTTTTCTCAAAAGATCAAAATTTAGAACTTTTCCTCGAGTAAATGCTTATTATTCACTACATTGTTTACAGATAAATTAAATTTACAACAGATAAATTAAATCTTATGCTTCAATTATTTCTGTTACGCAATTTTGTGATAGAAAATAATTCAGTTATATCTTACAAGTAAACATACTTTAAAATCGGGAAACTTTTATATACATAGTATTGAAGCACGTTGATTTTCCTCCACGTTTCCTTTTCCCAGCCTAAGCAACAATAAATGTAATCATAACTTATAAGGCAAATTTTTATAGCACATTGAATTATATACGACTCACTTTCTTTAAGCACAACAAAGTAAAAGATTATTTCATTGTTTTCTTATAAAATTCTTAATAAATTATGAAAATAGCATACAGATTTCATAGTAACGACCATAAGGAAAATAAAAAAAGAATAGAAATAACCTTGAATATATTCTCGAACGTTGTACTGTACCATAATAGGAATGTTTTAGTTAATAACCCGATCTTCCGAGAAAACTTTTACTTGTCCTAATTTCAAAACAGTTACTAGAATTTAATAAAAATAAATTCGTTATATTTCTTCTATCCACAATGAAAACATTAAAAACTGATTTACATTTTTAAATTTTCATTTCTGAAAGTTTTGATTTTAATCTAGAAATCTGTCTTTAAAGTTTCCTTAATTAATAAAATAAAAACATAAACATTAAAATTACGTTTTAAATAAATAAAAATACAATATTTCTTTTACTCATTTTTTAAAAAATTAGTAAAATGAATTGTAGTTTGATTTATGTATTTGTAAAAAGTACAAACTGTATTTGTAAAATTATTTCGCTGAAATATTTAAAAATACAATAGAATAAATATATTCTACAGTAAATTAATTTTATTTTCTGAAACTTAAGCGGCAAACATATAATATTTAGAATTTTCTAAAATTTGCGGTGAAAATTGAGTTTAAAATTTGATATAAATCGTTTCTATAAGCCGTATACAGTTGCAATAAATTTATATTTAGAAACTTCTGGTTATCCTCCGATTGTCGTACATTTTTCGCGGAATTTTGTGAAATATTTAACAAACTACTTAAGAAGAAAACGGGAAATATATATCTTATATTCATTTTTACTTGATCAATATAATTCGAATAGACAAAACTTCTTTATAGCTAGCTGTCTAATAAATACTTTTGATGGATTTTCCCTGAAACAAACAATACTAAATTTATAGTTATGACATATTTGCGTGCGAATTTATGACATTCTTCTATTGTTAAACATTATAAATCAAATAAATGTCGCGCTTGTTAAATCGTGTAGGATAGACTTAATTCAATTATAAAATCGATATATATTTATAATTTGAGTGTATACTTCTTTTGCAAGAATTTTAACTGGAAAAAAATAAATTTATTTTTTATTCAATCGTTAAAATTGAAAAAGAAAAAAAAAATTGAACGTGATTTTAAATTTTTCACTCGCAATTATTTTTATTTTCTCGAAAATATTTTTTATTTCGACATATCGTATAGTTTAATGTCAATTTTTTTTCCTTGTTGTAGGTATATTTACCTGCATTCTTCGATATCATTTTTTGAACTTCCTCATTTATGATGACATTGATAGAATATTATATGGTCATATGCTATACTTATATTTTAAACATTATATATATATACTCTAGTAGAGTTGTTATTTATCATGGTATGCTTGCTATCGATCTTAAATTAATTAGTTATCACATTGCATAATTGTTATCTTAATTTATTTATCGTTTTCTCAGTATAAAATCTGCAATTAATGCAGTAACTGATAAAATATTAAAAATTATACTTGATTGATTTTTAAATTGCCTATTGAGTAGTATATAATTATCATCCTGAAATAATTCTGTTCGAAGGATAATAGAGATCCTTCGAACAGAAATACCTAATTAAGTCACTCTTGAGGAAGATTTTCTTTTCTCAAGAGTGATTGTTACTAAAATCACTAATGAGCCAGTGTAATCATGATCAAGGATAGGAAAGATAAACTTTGTTTTAATTATCAGTAAAGGTTCTACTACCTCAAGAGTGATTTAATTAACTATTGTTACTAAAATCACTAATGAGCCAGTGTAACAGTCAATCATGATCAAGGATAGGAAAGATAAACTTTGTTTTAATTATCAGTAAAGGTTCTACTAACTATAAAATGTTAAATCGTAAAAAAAAAACAGAAAATTTTTCAAAAACAAAATCTTTTAATGAATTACTGTTAGATAAGAAAATGACTTTATTTCAAAATTTCAAAAATAATGTGTCAATTAGTAGAAAGTAACTGAAACACATCAACCTGTCAGAGGAATTTACATGACTTTAAAAGTTCTAAATAGCCATTCTCTAGCATTTTTTTATTAATATTAATTTTATTACAAATTAAAATATTCATACTAATTTAAAACTTTCGCGTAGATGGAAATTTAATTTCCATATTAAAAATGAACTTTCTTTTCCTCACAAATTTTCACCATTTCTGCTCTAACTAATCTATTTAAGTTGTAAATTGTTTAGTAAATTACAAATGTATTTATTGAAATGTATAAAATAGATCTGTTACCTTCACACACGAGAAGATACTTATTGTTAAGCATGAAAGTT